>CM076970.1:35814759-35824759 GCA_039105355.1 Benthosema pterotum
ACACTGATGGCAGTGGAAATCATGAACAGTGGTGTTGGGAGGGCTGTGTGCCCCATGCACTACTGCACTAATTTATACATTGTATTATGACCAGTTTCTCTGGCTGACTGGCCAAGCCCACTATCGTTTGTCTCTTATACTCAGTGTTGTAGTGGGACTTTTAGAATGGGGGAGATGCCTCTTAAAGGGGAATTCCATCCATTTTTTTTTTCTGAGAGTGTACAAATCTGAACCAAAAATGGACCCTAGCGGGTCCATTTGGTTCCATTTGTACACTCTCAGAAAAAAAGGAAACTCATTAATATGGTGAAACAGATCTTGATGATGTCATCAAGATGTATTTCACCATGCTAATGTTTTTTTTTTTCCAGACCTCCATTTCTAGGAAACTGGGGGAACTTTTTTTAATCATGTCCACACAACATCTCTAAGGTATATTAATGACATAGTAAAATATTGAAAATGAGAGAAATGACCCTTTAAGACACGTGCATGCACACTTCCATTTGCATGCGCATTTGCGTTCACCTGCGCAACACACACAGATACGCTATTAAAACAAGTATAAGAAAGATTGTTTACAATGCCTAATTGTATCCATAAGTAAATATTTGAGATGTGAGAAGTGGGGGGACACCGTCCCCTCGCGTCCCCCCTCCACTACACCCCTGCTTATACTCACCATTGCATGGGAAAACAACAATTTATCTATTGTTGTTTCAGTAATACGTTGCCTGTCTGATGAGGAAAATGATTGACTATCATACGCATATGGTAAGGAGGGTCTATGCCAGAACGTTGGTGGGTTTCATAACCACGCAGTGAGGTCAGCTGACAGAATGGGAAGAGTCACCCAGGCCAATGCTAGGTAACCACACCCTGCATGGCCAGTGGCCAACCTGTCTGAGTCACCTCAGAAACATAATGCGTTATAGACCAGGTAGCTATGGATAACTACTGTTTATTTGAACTTCACTGAGGACACTTTCTATAGCTGTGGCAGTTGGTGGGAAAACGATTTGCATTTGTTATCAACAATGTAGAACTTCTCCTTTACAAGCAAGAGTTTGTTCATCTGACTTTACTTATTTACTTAGTACAGTGGTTTTCAACCAGTGGTCCGGGGACCACCAGTGGTCTCTGTCTGAGAGGATTCCAGGTGGTCCCCAGCTAAATGATGGACAGTTGGTAATCAAATGGACCTTTATAGATCTGTAACTCTTGAGAGCGTAAAATGAAACCAAATGGACCCAAAGGGTCCAAATTCTGGACCAAAACTTGAAAATCCTTAGTTTTGGAGACAGAGAGACTGAACTCAACATCAAATGGTGGTCCGTGGCTAAAACGCAGAAAAAAACTAGTGGGCCCTGGTTTGAAAAAGGTTGGCAACCTCTGACTTAGTAAATGTAATAAAGTCAAGTCAAAATGTACTTTAAGCACCAAAAGTACTCATTATGCAGAATATCCCATTTTTACAAAGGTCCAAAATATATACAGCACAAAACTTTTAAAAATGTTGCATCGCAAGTTACTTTCCACCACAGGAAGAAAGATCCTTATTATCCTAAAGTGAAAATAAAGAACTGTTAGTGCTTCATGACAAGCTAGCAGCCAGGAGACTCAATGACACCGACTGTGAACTGACTAGACAGGATGATTTTAAAGACATCATGAAGGACTCGGCATCCACAACCTCTAACACAGAGGTTTTCAACCCTTTTGATTTAAAGACCCATTATTTATTTGGCATTCGATCCACGTACAAACCACTGTGTGATGAGATTTAACCTTTCAGACCCAAAACTAAAGAACAAAATAAAAAGAATAGTTTGCTGTTGCTGTTGAATATACGATTTTGTTTGTGGCAAACATTGATCAACAATTCTTCTATGTTCCGCATTAGTCAGATTCAGGTAGCTTCATTTGCATGCCATCGTGTTTGGTGGGGCAGACTGGGCATTTAGGGGGGCATTGCCCCCCCCATGCCCATGCCTAGATCTGCCCCTGCGACGAGAGAAATGTTAGCGTTTGCGTTTTAGACATACAAGGTTTTTGTTGGGGTGTGTACTAGTCATGATGGCATAGCGTGCGTTTCAGGCTCTGCTATAGCAATGGTTTTTGCTTGGGGCTTAAACACACCATCTGTTGTCGACCCTGCAAAGCACAACTCTGTGCATGAATGCTGAATGTCAATTAACTGCTTTCTCGAGTGTCCTCACTGTGTGACAAGACACTATATACCGGAATCACACCCTGCCTCGTGTGTGTGTGTGTGTGTGTGTGTGTGTGTGTGTGTGTGTGTGTGTGTGTGTGTGTGTGTGTTTGTTTTTTGGTATAAAGTGAGGACACACACGTGCTTTCCACCTGCAGAGTGAGGACCGTTTGGGAAGTGAGGACATTTTGCTGGTCCTCACTTTTTTGGGGGATAGTGAGGACTGACTTCATATTTAACCCACAGAGTGAGGACCTTTGGAAAGTGAGGACCGGGCTCCACAGCGCCCCCCTACAGCGCTGTGGTCGGTCGGTCGACCGGTCCTCACTTTCCTTTATGCTTATTGCTAAGCATAATGGAGCTATGTTGTGCCAGGATGCATAACCAAAAATGGAATAAATGGTTTGTACTTGACATTCACAATTCTTCATGGCCTTGAACATGCTTGAATATAACTTCCAATAATAATTACAGATTAAGTTATAAGGTTAAAGGTTTCTTCTTTGTTACTTCTCACATGCAGGTATATAAGAGCACAATTTCTCATTCAACATTGTACTATGTCATTAATATACCTTTTGAGTTCTTATAATAACATCATATTGAGTCACTACCTTTTCTAAAGTAATGCAAGGAAAGTAACGGACCCCAAGTCTGATGAACTGTCACCCCATGTACCAGTTGCAAGCGATTTTCAGTAGTCCTTTCTTCCGGGTCGATTTTTATAATGGCAGTCTATGGGAATTCCGGGGGAGCTTCAAGTTCAAGATCGGTATGATACTGTGGCTGGTTATGTGCCTTGTCAGCTGTTTAATCGCTGAAGTATGGAGCTTAAACTGCAAGGTCCTCACCTACAGCCAGGACCAGCTCCTGTCACTCAGGCAACCAGCCAGACCAGGAGACTCTGACTTCGACTTGCTGGATAAGTATCCAGAATTTAAAAATACCGGAACACGAAAATGGACTAAATTCAAGAAAAGAGGATCGAGAGGCGGAGTGAGAGAACGGCTAAGGAGACGAGGCAGCAGACCCCCCTTGCCGGTAATAACTCTTTCCAATGTTTGCTCGTTGACCAACAAGAAAGAAGAAATACGCGCTATGCGTCCACTTTCCCGTGCAGCGAATCAACCCGTGCTGCTTATTGGGGACTTTAACTCTTGTGACTTGTCCGATCACCTCCCCAACCTACATCAGTATGTAGACTGTCCGACGTGCTTGGCACGCACTTTGGATAAGTGCTACGGCAACATACCCGATGCCTATAAAGCCACCTGCAAGCCTGCCCTGGGGAAGTCAGACCACAAGGTCGTACATCTTCTTCCACGTTACAGGGCTCGGCTGAAACGGGAAAAGACAGTAAAAAAGGAGATTGTGACTTGGACAGAGGACTGTAAGGAGGAAATGCGATGCGAGCTGGAGACAGATAGAATACAAGGATAAAGTGGAGCATCACTACTTTTCAGGAAATGCCAAGAAAGCATGGGAAGGTTTAAAGGTGATGATGGCCAGGGACTCTAAGCAAAAGCGCACCCCCCTGTCACACCCCTCTCCATCCTTTGCTAATGACTTAAACATCTTTTTTAGTCGCTTTGATAATAACGACTTCAGTACAGAGCGTGATAATGTGTGTAGGTCCATTCCTGAATATGTCCCTATTACACTTAATGAACATGAGATTGTAACTAGCCTGTCCTGTATCAAGCCCAACTCTGCTCCTGGGCCTGATGGCCTGAGAGGCAGAGTTCTTAAAAAAAAAACATTTATGTACTTAAAGGTATTCTTTTGGAGCTTTTTCAGTACCTGCTTGATTCTTTAACTATGCCCAACGGATGGAAAATGTCTTGCATTGTACCTCTTCCCAAAAAGCCTGGAGCCACTGAACTGAAAGACTTCAGGCTCATTGCCCTTACCTTTATTCTGGGGAAATGTTTTGAGAGAGTATATAGCTTGACTAATAACAGAGTCTGTTTCTAATTGTTTTGATCATCTACAATTTGCTTATAAAAGTCAGAGGGGAACTGATGATGCAACTGTCAGCCAGGGTCCTGTTTATTGATTTTACTTCTGCTTTTAATAGCATGCAGATACACACTCTCCTGCAGAGACTCATTGATATAGGGGTTAATGGTGGTATCATCCACCTAGTCAGAGACTTCCTCTCTAACCGTCCTCAACAGGTCCGTGTCAATGACACCCGCTCTGACATCACTGTGCTTAACACAGGTGCTCCGCAGGGGACAATACTATCACCTTTACTTTTCTCCCTGTACACTAATGAATTCAAATTAGATCAGAAGTTTAGTCTCTTTAAGTATGCTGATGATATGGCTTTGGTTGCCATGCTAAAAAAGGGAGAAATAGTGCGGGAAGAAGCATTCAGAGGACACGTGTCTTCTCTCCAAAACTGGTGCGACGTAAGCTCCTTAGATATTAATATAACAAAAACAAAGGAACTGGTTATTTATCAAAAGGACCCTGTGCAGCCCTTTAAGATGAAGGGACAAAATGTAGAGATAGTTAACAAAATACTTAGGATCTATTGTTGACAGCAACCTTGACTTCAATGATAACACAGATAATATTTTTAAATCCTGTAACCAACGTCTCCACTTGTTGCACAGGCTCAACTCCTTCAGAGTGAGCAAATACATTATGGAGACTGTTTACAAGAACCTCATAGAGGGAATCATGACCTTTAACATAGCTATGTGGTATGGTAACCTCAGCAATGACACCTCTCATCCACTCCACAGGGAGTTCGAATTACTCCCCTCAGGTAGACGTTATAGAACACCAAAGTTTAACCGTAGCCGTAATATTTTTAAAAAATATTTTATTCCAAAGGCTTGGTGCAGTATTATGCCTTGTTGTGCTCTTCTCTGCCTGTTAAGATGTTTTGTGTGTAAATGTTTGTTGCTTGTTGTTGATCTTGTTGTCGTTTTTAATGTTTTTTGTACATGAGACTAAAGACAAATTTCCACTTGTGGACAATAAATAAACTAACTAACTAACATGTGTGAACCAGATTCTGATGAAGAAGTACAACAAATTCATAACTGCCTACATGTAGTCGCAAAGGTCCCCCTGACAGCTGAGTCCCCAGCTTACAGATATTAGTTGTAATTTGGACACCTAGGCCTACTAGTATTGGTATCCATTACATCAAGCACATTATTACCATCACAGCACACATTATACTATCATCGGGATACTTGTTTATTTGTCATTATTTATTCTAATGATATATTGTAATGATAATTTATTTATTCCTTCATCTGACTATAAATATAAACACTTAGCCTATGTTGGCTATATAGCTGCCCATCCTGTCACAAACTACAAGGTTCCTTCACAATTTCCCCTCCGCTCCACAAGGAGACACAAGTTCAGTAGAACCCCCTTTGCATGGAACCTACAACCACCTCACTTCTTGTCACAGTCTACATACAGGCCTGGATCCCCAGGCCCAGTATTCTATTGTCTACAAACAATTCACAGCCAGCAGAGCCTGCTGTGTTTCCTACAAACTGATGATGATGCCATGCGTCTTTGAACATTGATCTATGTAAGTCCAAATGCCCTGACTCTGATGTTTATGGATGGATGCATTTGATTGAGATGTGATTTGGTATATTATATTATGAAATTACTTTTACTTGGCTTGCTATTTATTATTTGAATGCTCTATTAGGTAATATATTAGACTATATGCAAGTATTTAAATGCCATATTTATCTTCTACTTTAAGAGAATATTACAATCTGTTCCTTTTATAGAACCATGAAGAAGACAATAGGCAACGCACATCGACTGATGGGTGCTGGGTTAAAAGAATACTATTAAAATGGATGGAGCCCGCACACCAGATAAGGTACAAAAAGACTTTCTTTATTTGGATCGTCCAAATAAAGAAAGTCTTTTTGTACCTTATCTGGTGTGCGGGCTCCATCCAGCTTGCAGCAAAAAGCAGCAAGCTCATAAAGTTTATCCAAAATAGGAACCTTTGATTCCTAAAAGGTACCATAAGTCATTTGGGCGATTTGGAAAATCCTACTGGATGTAGCAGCTTTCTGGACTGAAGTGGTGGGGGGGCTGCACAGGTGCAGTGATTAGAGGCAATTCTACTCCACTACATCTCATAGCCAAACATAGCCCCATTTACCCACTACAATTATATACTGTATATGGTATAGTAAGTGATTTGTGTGATTTGGGAAACCCTCCAGTCCTCCTGGTTACAAGATGTGCACATGCACATACTCTACAGTGGGGTGAAGTGCAACAGTGCCCACCTTGGGGTACAGTATACACTGGAGCTGTGTGTAAAGTTGGTCTGACCTCTTCAATAGCTTGTTTCATTTATGCTCCGAGTTGAACTGTCAGCTAGACTGCACCCATCCCCCACTCCACTCTACTGTAGCATTCTGTAGCAGCTTTACAAATAGCTACAGTAGAGTGGAGTGGGGGATGGGGGGGGGCTGCGCAGGTGCATTGATTACAGGCAATTCTACTGCACTATCTCAGAGCCAAACATTGTATTAGGCTCATTTCCCACTACAGTTATATAAAAGGTATAGTTAGTGATTTGTGTGATTTGGGAAATCCTTCAGTCCTCCTGGTATGTGCACATGCTCATACTTTACAGTGAATGAAGTGCAACAGTGCACACCTTATAATGGAGCATTTTAACAGAAAATGTTTTGGACCACTTACTATACCTTTAAATCCTTAATGGTTTACTTTGGAGATATGACTTAAGCATTAACCACTTCGATCCTGTGCATTTCGGCCACACTGGCTACTTAACTGTAAATCAACTGATTTGGCAGTGTACCAAGTACAAAAAAAACAATCAAACAAAAAAAAAAAAAAAACTTTTGGTCATCTTATGGTCTACTCAGTCTCTTATAACTTATAAACAGTCTGGGGTGAAACACTTCTTTAACAGAGCCCAGAACGGCGCCAAGACCAGTTATTTTCTTTTGTTTGTGAAGGCTTTCAGTTCAGCTCTCACATCACCACAAGCTGAAAATAGCTGATCTAAAAGCTCACAGCGCGACGCAGACACAATGTGCTGTGAGCTTGCAGAGCTGCTCTATTTTCAGCATGGAACACGCAGTAGGACAGGGGTCTCAAACTCATTTAACATAAGTCAAGTAGTTCCAATTTGATCCGTTCAGTGAATAGAGTGGACTAGTTGCTGCAGGAGAGAGCACCAGCCAGGAAGCACCAGGAAAGCAAGGGTTGCTGCTTTCCAGAAAGGCATACTTTTCAATATGCACTAATATATAATAATGCACATATGATCGTTGTAAAAATGTACATCATGGTTTCTTCATAAGAATACAAAAAGAAAGTTCCACAGGTTTACCAAGGTCCAAGGTGTGAGATACTGTTCCAAATTCCAAACTGTTCTGCTCTGCCCTTCATAGAGTAGAGTGCAGGGTCGTTAATTAGGCTGTGTTGCTACATTAACGACCCAACCGTGGCAGTATGGGGGAAGGGCAGCAGTTGAACTGAGCTTACAGAAACTACAGCAGTGAATTGTTCTGACAGGTGAAAGAAAAAAATCTGAGTATCCTATTATTGCATCATACTGATTTTTGCCTCACACAAACATCTATTCTAATCACATAATATAAGTGTATTTAAACTGGCTAAAATAAATATTGATAGAAAATGTTTTGGATGTGATATAGTAGTGATTCTTGTAGCTTGGAGTCACCTCTTAAGAATTCAAGAGGGTGCCCACTGATTATGCCTCGGGCATTTTTAATTATTAACCCCTTAATGTCATATATATATATATATATATATATATATATATATATATATATATATATATATATATATATATATATATATATATATATATATATATATATATATATATATATATATATATATAAATCCATACAAAATAGAGTTGTATGGTATTTAATGCAAGGGCAGTTAAGGCTCAAGGCCTACTGTTTTGGCCAGAGCCTGTGCCAGAGTGTTTGTGACCTGGAAGCAGGTGGTGCTCAGTCCTACAAAGGTGACATCGATAATACTGAATTATAAAGTGGCTGAAAGCAACAACCAAGCCTTCAGTGCGTCCAGGTCCTTTAGACGAGCTATTCACAAATCCACTACATACAGTGGGCTGCTGAAAATATACTGACTTGGAGGACCAATCTGCTCATTAAATCACAGTTTTTCCCACGTGCCATATACATACATATATTTATTGTGGATTTGAAAGTTTGAGTGTTGCAATGATTATGAGTCGGGCTGTGTGCAATAATAGAACGTATTAGGCCTATACTGGGCCTTTAATTATTATTTAATTATTTAATTATTTGCATGATTTGAGTTTTGTTTGCCATGATTACTTTATTTTGCTTTATTTACATAAGTTACTTCCTTTGATTTGGAGTGGTTGATTTGCAGTGTTTGTTTAGTTTTGAGGACTCAGTAAATCTATTACTATTGTTTGCCTATACATCCGCCCTAGAGCATCATGATATATATTGATATGACTTAATATAACCCCCGCTTCCCTTCTGTATTTTAAAGTAGTCTTTCTAATTGTGAATAAACTTTACACTTTTGATACATCAGCCGCTGGTTCTATTCATACGGAGCCCGTACCTACAGTAACAGTATATGGTTCATGCTATGGTTAATGTATTTATAGGATCTCTCACTCCTATATGTGATAGTGGGGTTGTTAAGTCATAATTGACCCAGTGTTACACTGTCAACAATTAACCAGGAACTGTTGGATGCAGTACAGTGCTTGTGGGCAAAGTAAAAAAAAAAAAAAAAAACACGTAACCATGCATTCATCTCTGGTCCTATGTCAAAGAAGCAGTCTTATGGGTGGTCCGGTAGGCTATAGGAAACAGGTGGTGAATAAATCTTTAGCAGTCTGCTTATCTTCACCATACTGGTATTCTGTGTGGTTTGCCAAGGTTAACTCACTGGGTTTTTCAAGAGGGTTCCCTGCCTTCAATTGTGATGGCATACCCTATTTTTGTGGGCCTGGTCAATGCCCGGCCATCACCCACTCCTGCTTCCAAAATCTTGTTAGCCGAATGTAGTATTACGCAAGTATAGGGCAGTGCCCGATTAGCTGGGCTGTTGCATGCTGGTTATTTCGTTTGGGGCTACACATGCATTGACAGACAGGTCCTCAGCGATAGAACAGAGCTGAAACGGTCACCAAGTACTGAAGTGCAAAACTACCTCCCCAACCTTCCCTCAGCAGCATTCAGCAGCCGATGGAGTTAGGGACAAAGGAACATAAAGCAATTCTTATGAATGAGGGGGGCTTGCAGGCGCCCAGACGGTAACAGTATGTACTATGTACATATAGAGGGTGAGCTCTATCAGCTTGAATGGACTTAACTTTAGGAACACCTGCTTATTATAGATGTGGTCTAGACTGTTCATTTGGGTGCCAAACTCACAAGGGAGTTCTTATCCTTGACGCTAAGATTACCAAACCAGCAGATAATCAAGAAAGTAATAATAGACTCAACATAAGCACCATAGAGCAGTTTCATGATAGTTTTATCCACATTGAACTTAGCCAGTTTCCTCAAACAATGTAGGTGCTGTCAACCTTTTTTGTACAACATGCCAGTGTTGAGGTCAAATTACAATTTCTCATTGATGATTGTGCCAAGGTACTTGTAGCTGGGAACAAGCTCAGTTTGTCTGTTAACAACAGTGCTTTGGGCAGCATATAAGGAGGAATAACAATACCGAGATCTCCATATATTGGCATAAATGTGACAAAGA
>CM076970.1:35829759-35844759 GCA_039105355.1 Benthosema pterotum
TTGAGAGGCTAAATGTCAACAAATGGTGGTCCGCCACTCAAATGCTGAATAAATAATGGTCCTTGACATGAATAATTTTCTGCTCCAAGTTGTCCTCAGTCCGTCACACCGTGGCATTACCAATGCAAAGAGGAGTCTGTGCATGGATAGATGGCCTATACAGCCCCACAGCGTTACACCAACCACACACAGCGTTGAACAGCCTCATTTAAAATGTAACCCCGTAGCGGAGGAGATCTCGGTGTCCAATCTAGTGCCGTCTGCTTCAAATGGCGTTATTGGCATTGTCAACCAGGACGTGTCCTGACCTATGCCTAGACATGGGCTGCATGTCTGAAAACGTCTCAATGCGAGAGCATCCATCCGGTCTGCCCGTCACCGTGTGCTCGTTAAGACTGTATTAACATACTCTGGGCGAACGGGCAGATTGGTTAAAACGATGTTTTATTCATCAGAAATAAGTCCCGACGTCGTAGCTAGCTGCACTCTAAGTTATTCAAACCGAAGCTCTTTTGAGTGGTGCCTGGATTCATTCAGGCAGGTGAGAGGTATATATATCGGGAGAAGAGGCTTTTAGCGCTGAGGATATCAACTACAGCAGATGTGTAGTTTAAAAAGAGTACCCCCACCCCACCTCACCCACCCACCTACCCACTGCCACCATAAATGCTGCCGGTGCTTATACAGTGCAGTTACAATGTCCTAATGCCTCAGGCTAAATGGCTGGAATCCATATAATAACCGACTTAAAACATCCACGGCCCTTTATCGCTCAAGTCCATATGCCTTGGTGAGTACAGCATGAGTGTGTGTGTGTGTGTGTGTGTGTGTGTGTGTGTGTGTGTGTGTGTGTGTGTGTGTGTGTGTGTGTGTGTGTGTGTGTGTGTGTGTGTGTGTGTGTGTGTGTGTGTGTGTGTGTGTGTGTGTGCACGCGCACACTCCTACCTACACACACACACACACACACACACACACACACACACACACACACACACACACACACACACACACACACACACACACACACACACACACACAGTAAGTAGTCCACCTACATGCTCCCCAACCTGAGCAATCCAGAGACAGAGGAATCCAATGCTGGGAGGATTAGAGGAATCTGCTGCTCCTAAATCCCGTACACGGGGAATTGTGCAGGCCAATCAGAGGGCTGGGAGCCGGCAGCCTCCTGCGGTGCGGCGTGGTGCATGCAGGGGAAAAAAAACACTATACCGGGGGATTGTTGTGCAGAGCACAGGCTTCTGATGCCTTTAGGGGGGATCTGACTGAGCCCCACAACCAACCAGTCAACCAACCCAACCAACACCCAAAACACCCCCACACCTAGCCTAAAAACAGGGGTGGATGTAACATGTCCCATTTGGGGGGGCAAGAGAACATGTTGGAGGGGCAAGAGAAAATGGTATGGGTGCAGCTTCATCACCCCCATACCATCGCACCCATACCATTTTCAGTTACAGGACTTATATTAGGCAATTAAGCATCAATAATACCATCAGTTGTTATAAGTTGCAACAGACAACGAGCATGCATAAAGCTAAAGGTCTGACTCAGAGAGTTTTCTGTTTTCAATGATGAAATGCTGTTGGTTTAGTGGTGACACAAGTTAGTTGGTAGCAATAGTAGTGTTTCACATCATTTTAAATATAAGCACTTTAATTTCTTGGATATCTTGGGTTGTTTTGCATGCCATCATGTTTGGTGGGGCAGTTAGGACATTTAGGGGGGCATTGCCCCCCCATGCCCATGCCTAGATCCGCCCCTGCCTAAAAAGATGACTTTTTCCAACAAATATCCACACATACACATACACACCGGTGTGCGCACACAAGTCCGGGATGCAGAGGCGATGGGTGGTGGTGGTGGGTGGGTCTTGTGTGTGTATAAAGGGATTGCGTCTCAGAATCCCAGTGTTTACGGTTGAGCCTTCTCGCTGTCAAGCCGAGTTGACGTGCACCGTGCCCACACACACACACACACACACACACACACACACACACACACACACACACACACACACACACACACACACACACACACACAGAGCAAAACACGCCTTAACCGCCTACATGCTGCTGTATAGGTGAATATTTGTGTCTGTATACACTATACAGACACACACCCGCTACTACCGTTGTATAATTGTGAGGGTTTCAACATTTAGGATAGCATTGAAAATATCCAGGAGAATATTTTACAGGAGATCTAAGTTGGCTAAGCAGATGTAACTCTTTGAGAGTGACCCCTGCAGGTCCATTTGGTTACACTTTCAGGGGTTAAAATATTCATCATCTGAATTAGACCAAGTCTTCACAACTAGAATATTAACAGTCATTTTTATCTCTATGTTTGCCTGTCTTGTTTCCCAAATCCGGCCTGGTGTTCTGGACAAAAGCAAATCTTTAGTTTTGGGATCTGTGGGACTAAAATGTCCTGGTGGTCCGTGGCTCAAATGCTGACTAAATAGTGGGCCCTGGTATCAAAAGGGTTGAAAACCACTGATCTAAAGTGTACAGTGTCCTGTAGCTGTAATTACCTGTGGACATTTGGACATACAATTACCACCAGTGCCAATAATGGCAACAAGCACAACAACAACAAATCTATTCTCCCCCCGAGCCTCCCTATTCCCTCCTCACCCAGCCTCTCTCTCCCGCCCACCTCTTCATCATTCTGTGTTGTATTTCTCATGTTGTAGAGAAGTGGAGCTGAGGCCTGTCAGTGGAGGAGGAGGAGGAGGAGGAGGAGGAGTGGTTGCTTAGTGTTAGACTTACTTTCCATCTTCTTGGCTTTCTCTGTGGCCCTCCAGAGGCTCCAGTGATCACAGGAGCAGCAGTAGGAGAGCTGATGGGCAGCGAGAGCTTCTGCAGACCTCTACTTGAGATGTTTGGCTTTTTTTTCTCACTTTAAGTAAATGTAGTGGTGGAAAGTAACATAAGGAGTATTTCCAAATATTTTGTACAGATTTCGAACTTCTACATTCTATGTAAGACAGTACATTGCAGTATTGATGCTTTTTCTTAAGTAAAACAACTGAGCACCAAGTATAAGTGATGGTGGAGCTGAATTCTTTTCCTCGGCTACATTTTAACTCTTTGACAGATCAGCAGAAAAGCTAGGCTCGCTCCCATTAGGCTCAATATTAACACAATAATTTATAGAAAATCCTCTGTTGTGAATTTGTACAAATGAATGATATCCAAAGACACCTTAAGGTGTCTACTTTAAGGGAAAAAATAAAATGAGTTGATCAAGTGTTTTGGCTTTTTTTTAATACATTTGGCAAAACAGGCTGTATTTTCACATTTCACTGTTTCCAGGGCTCATTCAGAGATAAATGCATTTAAAGTTATATCATTTATCATTTATCAATGATAGTTGTAAAGTGTGTGAGGTGTTTTCTGGGTTTTGTAGTGCAATCACCACTCAAAGGACTTCATCAGGTGGTGTGCAGTGAGTTAATGAGCTTGTTAATAAAACAAAACCCAAAACGACTTTTGGAGTGATGAACAGACAACAGAATAATCAATCACTCCAAAAGTCGTGGTAAAACAGTTAAGGAGTTAAACAGAAATATTGTAGTTTTGACTACATGCACTGCATTTCTAGTAAATGTATAATGAATTAACCACCTAAGCCCTAATGCAAGTACAGTGAAAATGATTTTGTTGATAAACAAACTTACAGTGCATCGCAGCATGACACGTGTTGGGCTTGTAGATTTCTCTGGTGCTTACGGTGCCAAAGTACTGGAAAACTGTGCAAGATAAAGCTGACATCAAGTCCTCTTGTGAGCTGTTTTTGCATATCTGATGCATAAAATGGGGCCTTACTACAGTATAGGTGGTTAATTGCATGAATTATCTAAGCAAGCATACCAAATGTGCTTCAGGAATATGGTCCAGACCAGTAGCAGTATTTTGTTCCTTGACAAATGTCAATCCTCGAGTAAAGAAAAGTGAAGTACTGTAAGTACTGTAACATAGATAAATACTACTAGTTCCCAGCACTGAGGAGAGGTGATGGACAGGGGAGCCGAGTTGTAGAAACTAATGTAGCTTCTTCCCTCTGCCATGCCATGCAGCCAGTCAATACTCGCCAATACCTGAGATGAAAAGAACTGTAGGTCCGTCGGATGAGGTGCAACATTAATGAGGTCACGCTGCACAGGTCATATACCGCTATATACTGTACTACTTACTATAGTTTGGGGCTGGAAGTGCCTAGGCCTGTTTATTTTATTTATACCTTTTTTTTCCCTTTCTCTTTTTTCCCAGCGAAACTCCTCATAATTTAACTCCCAGCATGCAGTGACCTCCACGTTCTTGTTTTGGCCCGCAGCCCTATCTAGTCTCTGTGACTCTGGGGGGGAGGGAAGAGGAGGGCACTGAGATTAAGTTTGACAGTCTTCTATTTTTTATTCTTTATCTTTCTTTTTTCTCTCCCCTCCCCTCTATAAGCCCAAAGCCTGGACGCCGCCGGTGTGTGTTTTATGAGGATTCATTGATCGGAAAAGGCTATAGCGCATTGATGAGGCGAAGGCGAGGAGAGGTGTTGTTGTGAATGAAGCCGGATATAGCGGGTGACCCAGGGGGAATCATGGCAACACACTGCCTCCTGATCTCCTCCAAAGCTGCTGCACAACCTGCACGCTGTCCTGCCTGATGAATGGACTCTGTCCCTCCTCTCCATCTCTCTCTCTCTCTCTCTCTCTCTCTTTCTCTCTCTCTCTCTCTCTCTCTCTCTCTCTCTCTCTCGTTCACTCTCGCTGGCTCTGCCTCTCTTTCTCTCTGTTGTCCACGCTCCATCACCCCCTCACCACCACCTCTCCCTCTCTCTCTCTCTACTCCTGTGTTTTCTGGGCCTGATGAATGCAGAGTGAATCAATAAATCTATTCCCCTGCTGGATACCTGATAAAATTTACAAGGACAAGCTTAATAAATTACTAATGGGGTGGCCAATTAGTTTGTGTGCCTGTGTGTGCACACATGCACGTGTGTGTGTGTCCGTGTCCGTCTGGTCTGTGCTTGTTTGTATGCATGCGTTGCGTCGTGCTCCTCAGTCTCCTCGGCCTCCCTCCCCACAGCCTTTCCGGGCCGAGCCAAAACCAACAAGGCTGACAATACTCCAGCCAGCAGCATACATACAGCAGCATCGGTAGCCAGCCGGCCAGTCGGACCTCTTTCACAGCCCCAGGGCACATAAAAACCCTGTCAGGGACCCCTGCTAGCTGTCAGGGAAAGGCTGCATGCAGATCACAAGCTGCTTGAGGAGGGACGGACGGAGCAGAGCAGAGGCCCGTTGTTGTACACCTGCCCCGCAGCCGCTGTTGCAAGACCATCTGCACAAACACATGTAAATACACTACCCTGCCTCCAACACAGCACTACAGAGCAGTGGGTTTTTCAACCTTTTTGATACCAGCATTTATTTATTCAGCATTTCAGCCACGGACCATCATTTGAGGACATTTTAGCCCCACAGGGCTCCAAAACTAAAGATTTATTTTGATTTTGTCCACTATTCCAGGCTGGATTTGGGAAACAAAACACAGGCAAACATACAGATCAAAATGACAATCTGCTAAATTCTCTAGTTGTGTAGACTAGACTTGGGGTAATCCAATGGTGAATATTTTAACCCTTGAAAGTCCATTTAGTTTCATTTTTACGCTCTCAAGAGTTACATATGGTTAACCAACTTTCCATCTGGTTAATCAACTTATAGGACCACCTGGACCCCTCTCAAGGACCACTGGTGGTCCCCGGACCACTGGTTGAAAACCACTGCTCCAGAGCAAAGGGGGAGAGGAGATGTATGGTTTTTCCTCACGCCGGGTATAATAAGTCTGTGAGTGTGTTTGTTTTTAGTGCGTGAGCTTGTGGTGGGTGTGGGTAAAGCTATAGTTGGAGAGAGAGAGACTATTATTATGTGTCTCCCACATCCCAGTATAACATCAATAGATCTCCGAGGAGGATCATCTTCTGGGATCACGCCGTCTTCAAAAGAAAACCTAACTTTCCCCGAGAAGCATAATTATTCCGCATTAGCATAAATGTGAGTGCATGCGTTTAATGTATGCGCGTGCGTAGCAGCAGCTAACGTATATATACGCTGTATAGTACGCATATAACGTGGCAAATGTACAAGCGCTTAAACGCAGATTAAGCACAGTGGCAAGCTGCTGGGTTTTCTCAGCGTCAAGTCCTTTTCTTTTATCTGTGTCTAAAAGGAGGAATAATAGGGCTCCTCTCTCTAATATGAGGCTGTATGTGTATCGACGCATCTCATGTGCGCTTCATCTCTGGCAACGCATCGTTATCTGCTGACAGTGGGAGCGCTTTGATGTCAGGGCAGGGGTCCTCACACTGCCTGGGATTGTTATGACACTCCACTAGTCTGCACCGTGTGTGTGTGTGTGTGTGTGTGTGTGTGTGTGTGTGTGTGTGTGTGTGTGTGTGTGTGTGTGTGTGTGTGTGTGTGTGTGTGTGTGTGTGTACAGTATGTACGTATGTGCATTTGGGTTTTCGCCCCGTTGGGCAAGACCTCGTTAAAGCCTTATCTTCTTTTCCCCCATATCTTTGTTGTTGTTGTTGGGATTGTTTATGAAACCGAAGCACCCTGTCTGTGACACGGGGCAGATTGAGGTTCCCACTGTTTTTATCCTGCATTATAGGGGCCCAACTGGAACATAATGTAGTCTAACTGCAATGCAATACATCGTATTGCGAGCTTGTACATCTGCTGTTTGCGAATAACTTTTGTATAACTTTGTTAACTTGAAATGGGACATCCTGATCCTGTATAACGAGTTGCTGTAGTTTTGCTAATTTAACTACTGTACATTTGCATACCAATATTTTTACTCAAGTACATTTCAAATTTTACTACTAATGTAGTATTTCTGCTTGTAATGTAGTATTTGCTGGTTATTCAATTTTTTCGTTTTGTCTTCTTTGCCCGTGAAGCTTTCAAAAGGTTCTCCTTCAATGACCATAATCATTCTATCTTCTCGGAAATTTTGGTCATCTGAAAAAAAAAAAAATTCTAAATATGAATTTAAGCAAATGCTAGTTCTGGCCCTATTTTTTCCTTGGCTCTACACATCCTTCACCAACTGGGGGGGGGGGGGGGGGGGGGGGGGGGGGGGGGGGGGGGGAGGCGTCCAAGCTGCCTTCTTTTCACCTTTGCAGGGGGATTTTCCGTGGTTGGGCGTAGCGTGTGGAAGGAACATGTTATTCCAACCAGTTCCTGTCCCCTCCATCAGGCGCCCCGGCTGACCAGGGGGAGGCGGTCTAGAGACCAGGATTACTACATGTTTTTGTGAGGGTATCTACCCTAGGGGACACTGGGAGAACATGCAAACTCCACACAGAAAGGCCCTTTCACCAACACCGCCTTTCCCATTCCCAATGGAAATATATATTTTTTCTATTTATCTATTGTCTATTCATATTTCAAGTGTATTTGGGAGGCCTAAATATAGATTTAGCATATTATTGAGCTAATTATTTTCTGTAACTTTCCAGGCATTTTAGGCCTGTCTAGGGGCCTGCCCTATATATTGAGTTGGCTGTGATCGTGTTTATGTTTTACCACTTGATTTCACATGCATGGCATTTATTCTGCCTGGGTAACAATAAACATTGTTATATTGACATTCCATACATAAACACTAATGAGACTATATTATATCATGAGACAAAAGTCTGTTCAAATATTACTCTTAGGGGTGCAACCATATGGAAGTTCTTGGCCTATGTTGATGCAGATTTAAAATTTCCTCCTTTTGTGCCATGGAAAATATATCTTTAATACAAGAGATAAATGTTCAGAATCTACAGCCTGGTACACTACTAATGACCAACATACCAGCATAGCCAATACCAAATGTATGCTTTTCGACAACAGATAGATATGAGTTTTATTTGTTGACACCGATATTGACCAAATATCGGCTAAACTGATATATGGTCTGATACGTCAGTGCATCACTTATTACCTGCACTGTTTGATGTAGAGTGTATGTCGTTTTCACAAACCCTTCGCAATTTGGATGGGACTGAGTAGCACCGAACTTCCCAGGGCTCAGCACGGCGACTTGTTTCGCTCGCTCCTCCCCCGGCGGTGCTTCAGGTAGCTCATGTTTGGTACAGACTGAGCTGCTTCGTCATTGGAAATGGGTTGTGTTATATGAACAGTCTTTGGGCTCCATTGGTATTGCAGTTTATGTCAATTCTGTGCTTTTACACTACATTATATTATGTGTTATCAGGTTGATGATACAGCATTACAGACTACACCTCGCTTCCTATTACCCTGTCACAATGCTGAATTAAAGTCCTTTTGGCCAAAACATATCCGTTGTCTTGGACATTGATTGTGCCCTGGTGCTTCCGTGTTTCCATTCTGCACCTTTGGGCCATGCACCTACAGTGAATACGCTTACTGTATCTGGAGTCTTGCGGGTATAGTCTGCTTTTGCAGTCTTTCTTCCTCTCAGTATTGACACTAGTAGCACAAGCTGCTCCTAGTAGTTAGGATGAGTGAGGAGCTATAGGGAGGCCACACTTCACTGTAGGTCTACAGTATCTGCAAAAGTATCAACAGTGACAAAGAAACAAACCCTAAAACGAGTTATTATTTTTATTAACAAGGGCGCCATCCTCCTCCTCCTATACTCCAACCTCACTGACATGCTCCAACTTCCCAACACCTAAACCCAGAACTTCCTCCGATCCGTCACTGTCTGCCAGCAGTGCATCCACCGCCAACGTTCTCCATTTTCCACAGCAGACATTCATGGTGCCTTTTTGCCTGAATGGGATAATAAGGGAGGCTGTCAGGCAAAAGTTGTGTTAATTTCTCTCTCTCTCTCTCTGTCTCTCTCTCTCTCTCTCTCTCTCTCCAAACAGAGTGTTTTAACGACTGCCTGCGCTTGACGGACGGCGATGAGGACAGATGAGCAGATTGGGTAATGGGACAGAGTGTGGCGGACACAAAACGTTCCAAACGACTTGAATGATGGAGGAGGCCTGAGTGACAAACAAGAGAGAAAGCGCTGAAGACGCAGAGGTACATGATGTGCTTTACAGTGTGTGCATGTACACACACACACACACACACACACACACACACCCCCACGCACACACACACACAGTATTTGTGTACCCTCGCGGGCACACACACGTACACACACACACACTCTCTCAATGTTTTATGCATATTGCACGTATCGTACATATTTATATATACGATTTCTGAGGTTTCATGGTGGAAAACCTCATCAGTTCGAAACTGTTACCTTCATGGATTAAAATAAAAAGTGCAAAAGCGGCCGCTACCTAAGCTCAAAGTGCGCTGTTTCGCACCCCAATCTATGGCACACTGTACTATCGATCAAGCCAGACATTCATTTATGAAAAATAATGGAGATACAAGGTTAATCTCCTCCACCGACGCCCGACAACGTCCAGGTTTTACATACAGTATATACCGATGCATTAACCCTTAGTGTACTGAGCATTATGTTTTAACTATTGAAAAATAGCAGATCTACAAGCTCATAGCGCGCCACCGAGTGGCGCGCTATGAGCTTGTATCTCTGCTATTTTTGAAAAAATCGTGAAAACGTGGTGCAAACCTTTGAATATTATGTTATTCAGAAACTAGAAATCCAGACAGGACACAATGCGTTAACTATGGGTGAACCTCAACCTTCTCCTGATGTTTACAACCTCCCAAATGTCTCATTAGGTCCTGAATAAGTGTGGGTGCAGCGAGGCGTAGGCGCATGCATAGTGTATGGGGCAGAGCGCACCCTGCAACCCGCCTCAGTCATAACACTTCAGTGGTCTGAAAGCCTGTCTCCACGGCCCGTCAGGTGCACTATGTAGATGTATGTGTCATTTTGATTATTAATTATGAATTTTGTTTGCGCTGTCTGACTGCACAAACAGCCTCTCCTTTCTCTGTTCTCTCTTCCTCCCCTCGCTTGCCTTATTTGCCCCCGATTCTCGGAAACGCCGGCTATACAAAGCCTAGCGGTGCGTCGCCTTTCTTCTTCTTCCTTCGTCGTTGTTGTGCGATTGCTTAAAAATACAGAGAGAAATCGATGACCTACCTAACATTATCACAACTTGATGATATCAAGTTGTGTTTCACCATGTTAATGTGTTTTTGTTTTTAGTATAGTATAGTATAGTATAGTATAGTATAGTATAGTATAGTATAGTATAGTATAGTATAGTATAGTATAGTATAGTATAGTATAGTATAGTATAATATAATAATAATAATAATAATAATAATAATGGATTGCATTTTTATAGCGCTTTTCTATGCACAGTGTGTATACTCAAAGCGCTTACAATGGTCCATTCATTCATACATTGGGAAGTAGAGCGGCGAACAGTCAATGCCAGCGTCCCCACTTCCCACATTCATACACCAGCAGTGGCAACCACTGGAGGCAAGGTGGGGTTTAGTGTCTTGCCCAAGGACACTTCGACATGTAGACAGGAGGAGCCGGGATTCGAACCGCCGACCACTGGATCATTGGCTGACCTGCTCTACCTCCTGACCCACAGCCGCCCCTCAAGTATATACTATACTATATAGTATAGTATAGTAATAGTATAGTATAGTATAGTACTATACTATATAGTATAGTATAGTATACAGTAGTATAGTATAGTATAGTCAGTGTTGGGACATATTACTTCGGAAAGTAATATTTGCCATTCATTATCAGTAATATATTACTAATATATTAGTAATATGTCCCAACACTGAGTATAGTATAGTATAGTATAGTATAGTATAGTATAGTATAGTATAGTATAGTATAGTATAGTATAGTATAGTATAGTATAGTATAGTATAGTACTATACTGTATAGTATAGTATAGTATAGTATAGTATAGTATAGTATAGTATAGTATAGTATAGTATAGTATAGTATAGTATAGTATAGTATAGTATAGTATAGTATAGTATAGTATAGTATAGTATAGTATAGTATAGTATAGTATAGTATAGTATAGTAAAATGTTGAAAATGGGTATAATTCCCCTTTAATGTAAGGTCTAAGACACATGTCAAACTCAAGGCCCAGAGGTCCAAATCAGGCCTGTGCATAAATTACCTCTGGCCTGCGGGATGATGCTGAATTACTATTAGAACTGGCCCTTTGGTATATTGCACTTTACTTGGATCACATAACAGGAAACTGAGCTATTAATGCATTTCAGTTGTTAATGCATGCAGTTTACCCTTTGTATTTATTTTGTGATTTATTTTATTTTATTTTATTTTTGAGAGATATATTTTGGGGGGAAATTCACTATTTTGCCGTTTGCCCGGGACGTCTTTGTAACTGGTTCCAGATTAAAACACAGTCCGGCCCTCAACTGGTACCAATTTTTCTATTTTGGCCCGCTGTGTATTTGAGTTTGACATATCTGCTCTAAAACAACTCTTGGCAATTTCGTTGGATACATTTCTTTTGAAACAATAACGTTGAGGTCTACAAAACTGGCTACACATCTGTATGGCGATAGAAATGTGGTGCGAGCGATACCTGCGTGTGTGTGTGCGTGTTTTCATAACTCCTGGTTTTGCAGCCAGTTCTATATCTATCTCTCTCTCTCTCTCCAAGAGAAGCTGATTTATCTGCTGGCTGCAGAGCAGTGAGATAGATCAGTTTAATGACTCGTGCAACACGTTGGTGTGGGAAAACCCTGAGACTCAAGTTTATTCCTCCAGTTCTCGGTGTGATGAGTGTTTCTCTCACTCCCGAGGGAACTTGCGGTCCAAGAAATCCGTTCCCAAAGACACAGCAGGGCTTCCAAAAGAGATCGCTTTTGTCCACCGGACAGTTTCAGGCCATTACTAAAGAGAAAGGAGCATGCAGTTGTTTATTGTTGTAATTAATGGAGTTAAATAGGGCTTGATACATTGGTGAATCTATCTGATTAGAGGTCACATTTATTTCTTTTTTCCCCTCTTTCTTTAGTTTTTTTTTGGATAGTGAACAGATGGGGAGTGCAAAGGCCGTCAGGCTCGAACCTGCGGCATGCAGTGCTAGCAGATTTCTCAAGACATTGCTTATATAATCTGTGGAGATTGTTATTCTGTAGGTATTTCCTCTGTGTCTTCACATTGTATGATCATGATGAAGTAGTAGTAGTGATGTGGTGCTGTAGTTCATAAATATAATGGATCGGCCAATCATTCAATCAATCAATCAAGGTTTCCATTGATTGATTGATTGATTGATTGATTGATTGATTGATTGATTGATTGATTGATTGATTGATTGATTGATTGAAAGGAATGCAAAAGGCCAGTGAGCTTGTTTCTGTTGTGGTCCAATAGAGGTGTGTGTGTGTGTGTGTGTGTGTGTGTGTTGTGTGTGTGTGTGTGTGTGTGTGTGTGTGTGTGCGCGCGCGTGTGCGTGTGTGTGCGCGCGCGTGTGCGCGTGTGCGCGTGTGCGTGTGTGTGTGTGTGTGTGTGTGTGTGTGTGTGTGTGTGTGTGTGTGCGTGCGTGTGGTCCAGTCCAGATTATAAAGTAGTACTCTAGGCTACCAATATTTTACAACAGTCGAAAGTATGAAGTCATTATATGGAGAACACATTACAATGCTCAATATAATCATATGTATAATTGTAGCTGTTTTAAATGCATTGCTGTGATAATAGGCAAGTATTTCTTATACACCAGGGAGTTTGAAAAATAAAGTGCCCCCTTTGGAATAAAAAAAGAAATATGCCCCTGGGCTGATCTGTGCCTGAAGCCGGCACTGCAGGGCAAACAGGTAACATCCTGTTCTACACATTCTATTGGGGCCCAGCTGCCCCTAGAGGCAAATTCAAAGCAGACACGCAGCAGGGGGTGCTGTTTTTCCTTCTTTTTTTTCTCTTTTTTTTTGCAGATTGGTTCCCGGATTGGTATAGTCCAGTGATTGGTTTTCAACCTTTTTCATACCAGTGCCCACTATTTATTCAGAATTTGAGCCATGGACCGCCAATTTTAGCCTCACAGACCCCAAAACTAAAGATTTATTTTTTGGCTTTTGTCCACAATTCCAGGCTGGATTTGGGGAGCAAAACAGGCAAACATACAGATCAAAATCAGTATTAATCTTCTACATTCTCTAGTTGTGTAGACTTTGAACATGAAACATGAAACCAGGTGGACCCAAGGGTTGAAAACCCCTGGTATAGTCCAGAGCCTTTTTGACCCTTTTCATATCAAAGCCCGTTATTCATTTAGCATTAGAGCCAGGGTCCACAATTTGATGACATTTAGCCTCTGAAAAGTCTAGAAAGGCACACGTTGATCCAGTTGGTTACCAACGTTCCATCACTTAGCTGGGGACCACCTGGAACACCCTGGTGGTGCGAGGACCACTGGTTGAAAATCACTGCTTTAGTTTACCAAAGTACTGTTTCTCAACATACGGCCCAGGGACCAGCAGCAGGGGTCCAAAACGTACCCTGAAAGTATACAAATGGAACTTAATGTACCCCATATAAACCTTACAGCTTCCATTCCGTCACCATCTGTAGGATTTTACAGTGTAGATTTGGCTGCCAGAGATTATAAATGTATCAAATTGGAGGTCTGTGGTCTAATAATGCCTATAAAAGCGAGTGTCCTTGTAATTAAAAAGGTTGTTAATCGACGTACACTGTGAATACTAGCGATGGTGTAACGCACTGTGATAGGATGGAAGGAAGCACGTGAAGGAAGGTGAGATCAATAATGTGCCCTCACACACACACACACACACACACACACACACACACACACACACACACACACACACACACACACACACACACACACACATACACCATCCCAACTGACAGCCCCAACATAATAACCGTCCTGATAACAGGAGAGCAGATTAATAAAGCATACCGCAAATGATTATCTCCATCATTAATCCCATCCCACGGCTATTTAAAGAGCGTGTGTATTAACCATGTGGACAGCGGTTCCACGTGTTAATGGGCAGATTGAACACATGCCACACCGCTGAAGAGGGATAGGGCATTACTAGGGGACATGCCAAGTGATTAATGTCCCCTCATGACGCTAAAATGGAAGCTGGACGAGAGCGCGACACCCAGCCAATGTACCCTGTATAGTACCGACACCCCCACCTATACCGCCTTTTAATGTACATCAGTGGTTTTCAACAGGTGGTCCACGGACCACCAGTGGTCCCTGAGAGGATTTCCCCCAGCTATGATGATAGATGATGGACAGTTGCTTAACCAGATGTAACTCTTTGAGAGCGTAAAAATGAAACCAAATGGACCCTCGCGGGTCTTTACACTCTCAAGAGTTAAAATATTCACCATCTGAATCAGTCCAAGTCTACACAACAAGATAATGTAGAAGATTAATGGTCATTTTGACCTGTATGTTTTGTTTCCAAAATCCAGCCTGGAATTGTGGACAAAAGCAAAAGAAATCTTTAGTTTTGGGGTCTGTGGGGCTAAAATGTCCTCAAATGGTGGTCTGTGGCTCAAATTCTGAATAAATTGGGCACTGGAATCAAAAAGGTTGTTGTAAACCACTGTTGTACATCCCTTTACCTGTTCGCTACCCCACCAACTTATACTAGTACAGTGTTCAACATTTCT
Source organism: Benthosema pterotum (assembly GCA_039105355.1). Lineage (NCBI taxonomy): Eukaryota > Metazoa > Chordata > Actinopteri > Myctophiformes > Myctophidae > Benthosema > Benthosema pterotum. Next base: position 35,844,437 of record CM076970.1, read on the forward strand.
GAACAATTTTCTCCTATCAGCATAGTATAATGACGCCCGATATAGACATAAAGCCCAAAAATAGTGTTGTGTTGGAAGTATTATGAACATTTTCTCATTTAACAAGTTTGTAACGCATCAGGGTTTCATTCCGAGCCTCGTAGATATGCTGCTTTCGCTGTTTCTTTTAAATTGACAAATTCTTGCCAATTTTCACCTATCATATATAATGACATAATGACGGCAAAATAGTAACGCCAATTTGAAAAGTATTATGACTGGAGCCAATTTAACGGGTTGTGAGCGTGTAGATGTGCAATTTGGAGGGTTTTTTATTTCTTCTT
>CM076970.1:35849759-35852259 GCA_039105355.1 Benthosema pterotum
GCAAGCACACTGACCATTAGCCTGGCCACCATACATAATGTATAGCAATGACCTTTCTGCACACTGCACCCCTAGGCCTATAAGCCATTGTTTGGTGTCGTATTGATTTTTCTTTACCCCCCTCCTAGATGGAGACGGCGATTTGAAGAGGGGGCGGGGCAGCGAGTGGCACTGGGTTTTTCTGAAAGGATCGGCAGACGAGAGCAATGGAGTGTAAAGGATTGAAAAGGCTAAGCGCGGGCAAGGACACCGAACAGGCGAACGCTGCGGCCGCCATGCAGGCCCGGCAGAGCTGCTTCTTTTTTTCTCTCCTTTTCTATCCTTCTCTTTTTGTTGTCGCCCAGCGAGTCGGATGCCGGGAGGTGGGCGGGCGGGCGGGCAGGCGAGCGAGCCACCGCGAAAGCCAGGGTCACTTTTTAATAGTGTCGATCGCTTGCGCGACAATATAAGTGCCACCAATACACAGGCCATTAACGGCAGAGTGGTCGGCCCTGCGCGGGCCACCGCAACGCTTATAGGAGAGTCCCTGTCAGATTCTCACCATTTATCGAGCTTCGCTCGCTGGAAAAAATATGCCGGGGGGGAAGGGGAAGGGGAGGAGGAGGGGAGGGGGGTAGTAGCGTTGACACGGACTGTGTGAGATCCATCTTTGCTCTCTTGCTCGCTCACTAGCAATTTGCGGTGCGGAGCGGTGAGTTCCTATCACACTCTGCACCGCTGTGACACTGACAACTATAATACAGAGTATGCAGGCGGTGAGGGGGAGAGGTATAGACAATAAAATGAATATATATACAAATGTAGTTGCAGTTTACTTTACAGTGGCACAATGTTTGGTAACGCTTTACTTGGACGTTAGTCATAATGCGATATTGTGCTTAAAGGAACAGCACAATATAACTAGCATTACTTAGTCTGTTAAAAAGGCACAAATAGAAATGATGTAATGCAACCTAACACATTATGACCAATGTGGAATAATGTCTTATAAATGTCAGTGATATGCTATAAGATGGCTTTGAGACCTTTAAGTAAAGTGGACAGATATCCATGTATCATTAATAGTTGTATCATAACAAAATATAAACTACAGACATGAACATGTCTGTAGCATTACTTAATGGTCTCAAAGCCATCTTATAGTGTATAATATTGACGTTTTTAAGACATTTTCTAATTTAATGAACACATTGGTTAAAGGTAGTTATGAGGAGTTATACATGTTTATGGACTTTTGCATTATGCATTATACATGTGTTATAATGCATTATAAATGAGCCTATATTGCATTATAAAGGCAACCTTCAAATAAAGTGTTCCAAAGTTTTATTAAATTATCTATTTACTGTATATGTACATTATTTTATTACTATCATAAGCAGGGCTGGACTGGGACAACATTTTGGCCTGGTCATTTTTGCGTTAATTTGTCCCAGACTGGCCCACCACAACCAGTCTGCATGTCTTACATGTCAGTTAATAGTGTGGATGTGTGTGTTGTGCCCACAGCAGGTGTGTGCATGCACAAGGCACCCCCCACTTCTAAAAGTCCCACTACAACACTGAGGTATACAGACACAGTTTTATGGTGTGGGAAATCTGCCATAACGATTTTAGTACCTTGCCACACTTTGAACCTTCTGCGTGTTCTTGCGCAGGACGAAGAAGGGAGCATATCCTCCATCTTCAATCATCATCTATCGCCATCTTTAAACTTTTTATTTTCACAATATACAGTATGTTTTCTTTCATTACCGTAAATGAATGGCGTGCATGCTCTGACTACGTCATTCCAGAGGGTCACACAAAAGTACAGTGAAGTAGCAGATATGTACTGTGAAAGCTATACACTTTGCTCGTAGATGAGCTTAATGATTTGTTGTTAAGTAGTAATTAATAAGGTGTCCAACATGACAGTGACGATCACTGAGAGGAGCCTGTACGGTTCATCGCCATGGAGTAGTGTGTAGTAACCATGAACCATGACTCTCTCTCTCTCTCTCTCTCTCTCTCTCTCTCTCTCTCTCTCTCTCTCTCTCTCTCTCTCTCTCTCTCTCTCTCTCTCTCTCTCTCTCTGTGTGACTGGTACAGTAATCATCTCCCTCGCCCACAGCACTAATAACACTGTACTGATTACTCATTTAACAGACTAGGAGGAGAGGGAGAGGTGATGAGAGCGAGAGAGAGAGAGAGAGAGAGAGAGAGAGAGGAGAAAAAAATCAGTGAAAGAGAAAAAAACAGAAAGATGGATTGAGAGAGAGCGAGAGACGGAGAGAGAGAGAGAGAGAGAGGGGGAGAGAGAGAGAGAGAGAGAGAGGCAGAGGCATACTGTGGAAGGTGAAGCAGTAACAATGCGTGGACCCCCTGCAGGGCTTTCTAATTCCTGCAGGTGATTGACACCTGAGCGGTCTCCCATGCAGGCGGTGAGGCTGCTGAATGGATGACAGCCCTGCATGCCTTCCCTTCCTACACACTCTGCTGCTACTGTACAGAGAGCTCT
>CM076970.1:35862259-35869759 GCA_039105355.1 Benthosema pterotum
CAGACAGCACAGAGCTGTCAGATGTATAACAACGTGATTAAAAACAAGAAGGAGGCATGATTCCATGGCCGTCCTTTCAACGTCCTCATCATCTCCCGGCGACAGTTATATGACTCATCTGTCTGTCACATAATGCGCGCCAGACGGATCACATGTTCTGTGTGTGTGTGTGTGTGTGTGTGTGTGTGTGTGTGTGTGTGTGTGTGTGTGTGTGTGTGTGTGTGTGTGTGTGTGTGTGTGCGTGCGCGTAAACTCACACACATCTTTATATGTGTACTATATTATGTGTGCGCGAGATATAACACACACCTTGTCTTTGTGAAGAGATGAGTCATGTCTGTGTCTGCTGGCCATATCCAGGCTATGCAAGGACAACAGATACAGTCTGTGCCACACTCAACTGCGTCTCTCACACACACACACACACACACACACACACACACACACACACACACACACACACACACACACACACACACACACACACACACACACACACACACACACACCCACACACACACACACACACACACACACACAGTCCATCGCACTCTCCAGCACAATGTCATGTCACGTCATGTCAAATTTAGTGGTTTTATAGGGTCCTCTTCGCCTCTCTCTCTCTCTCTCTCTCTCTCTCTCTCTCTCTCTTCTCTCTCACTCTCCTCTCTCTCTCTATCTCTCTCTCTCTCTCTCGGGCACAGCTTTTAGAGAAAGCTTCAGTCTGGTAATCAGAAAGGTCACCGGTTTGCCTCCCGGCCCGCCTTGCGCCTGCTGCGTGTCCCTGAGCAAGGCGCTTAACCCCCGACAGCTCCTTTAATTCTGAGCTGAATGCTCATCACGACCATCTGAGCGTTTTCATTAGATATTTAGCACAACCCCGTTAGCCTTTGTGTTGTTGTCGTTATTAATGAATCATGGCTGTCAGGCAGAAAGATTGAGGGGGGAAAAAAACCACCATTTTATGCCCTACTTTGTCATAATAGTGTCAAGCCAAAGTTGTTGTGAAAATAGTTGACCTACAAACTGATGTCTAACTCCCTCCCCACACTAAGGGAATCCCAGAGGGACTAGCGTTTGGTTTGTTTTGCTCCTTGTGTGTAGCATTGGTAATGTATTTTGTGCATGTATTTTTATTTTATGTATGTATTCTACGAGTGGTACTGTCTGAACTAAAGATCTCAACGGGCCTGAAAATTAAGGCCCGGCCCTACTAAATGGAATAGATTTCAGGCCCTAGCCCTACCCGGCCCTACTAAATGGAAAGATTTTTAGGCCCAACCCGGCCTAAACTGTCGGGTTTGGGCAAAATTTGAGAATTCGCCTCAGATTAAAATTGAAATGGCAATCAGCACCATCTTCATAATAGCTAATACAGAAATAACTATTATTCTTACTATATTAAAATAATTCAATATATATTATTTTTTCATGGGGCCCGAGGCCCTTACCGGCCCTAAATGTCGGGTCGGGCCTGTTCGGTTCGGTCCTGGTCGGGTTCGGGCAGAGTTTGAGAACTTCTAGTCTGAACATCAACCAGGAGGAGCACATCACCGACAACCGCCTGTACCTGACATTACCAAGTGTATCAGAGAATATAGCTGTAAGGAGAATGAGACGATGATGTACTAAAGCAGTGGTTCTCAACCCTTTTGACACCAGGGCCCACTATTTATTTATTCAGCATTTGAGCCACAGACCACCATTTTCGGACATTTTAGCCCCACAGACTCCCAAAACTAAAGATTTCTTTGCTTTTGTACACATTATACCAGGCTGAATTTGGGAACAAAACAGGCAAACATACAGATCAAAATTACCATTAATCTTCTACATTCTCTTGTTGTGTAGACTTGGGCTAATGCAGTTGATGAAAATTTCCAACCATTGAGAGTGTAAACATTTTTACACTCTCAAGAGACCACTGGTGGTCCCCGGACCACTGGTTGAAAACCTTTGTACTAAAGGAAAGATGCTGATGCAGAGAGCACAAAATGAGTCGGCCAGATGTATAGATGACCGAGATGAATGGAGGCATCGATGGAGGGCTTGTCTAAGGATGACGTAGAAAGATACAATTAAAGCAGATCAGTTTATTAAGAACCACCATTTGCTAGTAACCACGGTTATGGTTTGGTTTCTCCCTAAAAATGTATTTCGCCTTTCATATTCATATTTGCCCACCCCTGAATTCTGGAAAAGAAAATGAAAAAGAAGAAAAAACTACGAGAATGGACACCAACAAGCTCAAAATGCACAATTTAGCTTGTGTACTGTTTGTACAGTCAGCTGGTGTATAGCTGGTGAATCTTGTCATCCGACTAAGAGTACCGTAGGGTTTAAGTGGTGTAATAAATAAGGCCATGGATAAGTGATCAACTAATACCCAGCATTCATCATGGCATGCCCTGCGATCTGCACACTGTCGCTGATGGCAGAACCTGCAAATACTTGTTTATAAGAATAGCTATACTGTACATACAAGTGTACATTTTTTGCATTTTGACAAACTGCAATCTCATAGATCAGTGGTTTTCAACCTTTTTGATCCCAGGGCCCACTATTTATTCAGCATTTGAGCCACAGACCACCATTTGACAACATTTTCACCCTACATTCCCTCAAAACTAAAGATTTCTGTTGGTTTTGTCCACAACCAGTCTAGATTTTCGGGAAAAAAAAAAAAAAAAAAAAGAAAACAGGCAAAATTAGCATTCTTCTACATTCTCTAATTGTGTATATGGTGCTAATGTAGATGGTGAATATCATAACTCTTGAGAGCGTAAACATGAAATCAAATGGACCCACAAGGGTCCATTTGGTTTCATTTTTACGCTCTCAAGAGTTACTGTACATCTTGCTAACCAACTTTTCATCAGGACCACCTGAAACCCTCTCAAGGACCACTGGTGGTCTCCGGACCACTGGTTGAAAACCATTGTTGTAGATCTTCTATTGCATGACACTGTTATATGACAACATATAAAAGGTTTCTATAAAAGGTTTCTGACCACCATGACAATATGACTGTAGTGCTGTGCTGACTTGCTAACAGCACAGCACAGAGTGTGTACTGTTTAATTCTGATGATATAGCACACAATCCCATTGCTCCTGGCATGGCTGTGATCTTCGTTTACAAAGTTCTGCTTGAGAAATCACACATAATCCAGTCCTTATTTGCCGTTGAGCATTCATTCACCTCTCGTGTGTGGTTTTCACCTGGCACCTCTGATAAAACCACATTCCCCATGATCCTTTGAGCCAAACGGCATCTGCCGGTGATCTGTCGTGCAGAGCAGAGTTAAACCGGCATCCAAACTAAACACTCACATACACAGCTCACTCACACAGCACACACGCAAACACACGCACGCACACACGCACGCACGCACGCACGCACGCACGCAACGCACGCACACACACACACACACACACACACACACACACACACACACACACACACAACACACACACACACACACACACACACACACCACACACACACACACGCACGCAAACTCTGGTTAGACTCACAGTGTGTTCTGCCCAGACACACAGCTCTGACACCAAGAGTGAACTCTGCCTGGTCCTCTCTCTCTGTGTGTGTGCGTGTGCGTGTGTGCGTGCGTGCGTGTACACTCAGGGTCATGGAGTTGGAGCCACAGGAAGTGAGCGATTGATAGAAAGGAGGGGCAGCATGCAGAGCTGGTGGCAAATGGTAGAGAAAGACTTCACGAAATGACCATGAAAATAACTGTCAAGAAAACGAACCAGCAAAGTGACAGGTACAAACACGTACACACGCACGCGTGCGCGCGCGCACGCACACACACACACACACACACACACACACACACACACACACACACACACACACACACACACACACACACACACACACACACACACACACACACACAGCTCGTCATGACACAGTGACTGATGTAACCCTAGTCTCAATGGGCAGATACCCTGTACTTAAGGACCATTTAAGCCCCGTAAAACCCACTCACCCATGAGCCTGTGTGTGTGTGTGTGGTGTGTGTGTGTGTGTGTGTGTTGTGTGTGTGTGTGCGTGCGCGGTGCGTGTGTGTGTGTGTGTGTGGTTATGTACCGTACATGCTTGAAAAATAGAGACAGACACAGAGATAGAATCTGCTTGGTTGCGTTGATTGTTGTGCGCGTGTACGTGTGTGTGTTTCCTGTGTGCACGCGTGTGTGTACATGTGTGTCCACTCTCATTATAGCCAAGATTGTAAGGCCGAAACAGCAGGCATTTTCCCGACACAAACAACACACTGAACAAAGTTATGGGAGGAGAGAACGAGAGAGAGACAGAGAGAGGTGATAGGGAGCTAGAGATATAGGGCGATGAGAGGCCATGAGGGATACAGGATGAGTGCAATTCCTTGAAAACCCAACATGAAATAACATGAAATTCAACTTTTTCCCATTTCTTTTGTGATTTGTGATGCTCCCGTGCGTGTTTTCTATCCCCACAAATAACCATTTTTGAACAATCACAGCTTGCACACAGTATCATCAGGGGTGTAGTGGAGGGGGCACGTGGTCTAAAATACAGTATTTTGGGGCAAAAGTAGGCCCCAAAATAATCTTGTCATTTACTTTCATAGATGCAATTAGGCACTGTAAACAATCTTTCTCAATATGCTATACTTGTTTTAATAGCGTGTCTGTGTGTGTTGCGCAGGTGCACGCAAATGCGCATGCAAATGCAAGTATTCCACTCATTTTCAATATTCTACTATGTCATCAATATACCTTAGAGATGTTGTGTGGACATGGTAAATAGTTCCCCCCATTCTGTGTTTCCTAGAAATGGAGGTCTGAAAAAAAATCATTTGCATGGTGTAACACATCTTGACGACATCATCAAGATGTGTTTCACCATGTTAACGAGTTTCCTTTTTTCCAAGAGTGCACAAATGGAACCAAATGGACCCAAAGGGTCCATTTGGTTCACATTTGTGCACTCTCTGAAAAAAAAAAGAAAATGGGTGGAATTCCCCTTTAAGAGGCATCCTCCCACTTCTAAAAGTCCCACTTCAACACTGAGTATCGTATAGGAGCTTTAATGTAATGTACATTGCACTCAAGAACAGCTCATCTTGTTTTGTCCTCATCACAAGTCTTCAAAATGTGCATTTCCACTTTGTTTACAATGTCCATCGTTGTTGATATTCCAAGCTGGCACGGAATAGAAACAAGCCTGATTTTGCCTGAAAACTTTTTCCCCCCACTAGTACAAAGGTAAAAAGTATTCAAAGTCTTTTTCAGTATGCGTCAAACGCTTTGGCTGTTAGCCAAAGTATAAAATAAAAGAGCGTGGTGGTTTTGTAATAATCTGAAATTGGCAAAGTACCAGTGACTGAAGGCCAAATGTTTGCACAGTGGAATAAAATGAAAAAAGAATAAAATATATGAATATCTGCTTCTGTGATGTATAGCAGAGGTTTTCAACCAGTGGTCCCTGAGAGGATTCCAGGTGGTCCCCAGCTAAAGGATGGACAGTTGATAACCAAATGGACCCTTATAGATCTGTAACTCTAGAGAGTGTAAAATGAAACCAAATGGACCCTTACGGTTCCATTTGGTTTCATTTTACACCCTCAAGCGTTAAATTATAGGCTAGGCAATTAGAAAATGTAGAAGAATTGTTATTTTTGACCAATGTTTTGCCAATTATGATCTCTACTAAATTGTGGACACAAACTTGTAAATCTCTACTCTTGGGTCCAAGAGACTACACTCAGCATCGAATGGCAGTCTGTGGCTCAAATGCTGAATAAATAGTGGGCCCTGGTGTCGAAAAGATTTAAAACCCCTGTAGTGTAGTATGGGAGTCCCCCCACTTCTCAGTCCCCCTACACCCCTGTGTGTGTGCATAGCATGTAGTCAAGTAAAGTGAATCATACTACTCAAGTGCAAGTATGCGTACTTAGTCACTTTCCACCAGGGGGTCTGTGGGGTGCGGTGGGAGAAGGGAGTGTCGCTCAGGGAGTGAATAAGTGCCTTTCACTGTCGTGGGGGTGAAGATGAGCAGGCTGTGTGACAGCCATGCTTGTCAGACTAGCTAAATGGCTTCAAGTGGAAGGCAGCGTTGGGTAATGGCTGGACGGACAGACGGAGACGCAGGGATAAACAAGGTGTTGAGGAGCTCCCGGTGAAGTCAACCGCCTAACTGCTTCTGTCATCGACCGCCGCGTGCGTGGTGCCGTGGTCGCCCTGACGCTTCACTCAGCCTCTGTTCATTTCCACTGTCTCTCCGTTCTTGTTGTTGTTTTGCTGTGTTACGATTGTCTTTCATGCTCCGTTTCCATCGAGGAGACGTGTGGAACTCCGGCGTGGCTCAGGGAGGGGATTGTGTGAGACGTACAGTATGAAAGGATCTAAGGACTAAATGCAGTATTTATGATAAAAAATACAACGTTTAGAAGTGTCTTAGATCCGTTCCTTCCGAATAATCCAGTGCAGGGTGGTATTGTTTACATTTCCTGGGTGTTAAAAGGAATACTTGACCACACACAGGCGTGTGTGGAATCATAGAGGTCTTTTTGTGCGTGTGTGTATGTGTTCCTGCGTGCATGCATGTGCGTACATGTGTCCACTCTCATATAGCCAAGATGGGGAGGCTGAAACAGCACCCATTTTCCTGGCACAAACAACACACTGCAACGATTTGTTGGGTGATGAACAAAGTTATGGGAGGTGAGAGAGAGAGGTGAGAGGGAGCAAGAGATGACAGACCAAGAGGGATACAGAATGAGTGCAATTCCTTGAAAACCCAACATTAAGCCCAACAAGGACTAATAACATGAAATTCAACTTTTGCCCATTTCTTTTTTGATTTTGATCCTCCCATGTGTGTTTTCTATCCCCGCAAATAACCATCTTTGAACAATCACAGCTTACATACAGTACCATATATAGGAGCTTTAATGTACAGTGCTCTCAAGAAAAGATTGATGAAAAACAGAGAGCTGTTCTGCAATTGAATCAAAAGCAAACTCTGAGCCTCTGGATTCACCAGGAGCTGCATGCGGTCAGTGCATGCTCTTGGCTGAGCTACTGTATAACACAGCACCGGTTGTAGGTATTCAGTGGCCCTATGCAAGATTTAGTTTAAGTGGCCCCTCACGCCAGGAAAAAAATGTGATGAACATGGAATTTTGAAATCAAAATTATGGCGCTAGGGGCTCCGTTTGTGTCACTGTTAAAACCCCACCACATGACCTCCAGTAGCTCATTTGTACAGTGTAATTAACACAGCTGAAATCAATAATATAACAATTTCCAAATATTTACCTGAGGGACACATTAAGTGAAAGTGGAGCTATATCTATAGGATATGGGATACATTAAAAAAAAAGAATATTCTCACTGATGTGGCCCAATGCGACCGCTTATATTGCTTATGCCTAGAACTGGCCCTCCACAATACACCCTTTATTGGAGATTGAGCTGTCTAGAAGAGGGT
>CM076970.1:35874759-35878394 GCA_039105355.1 Benthosema pterotum
CTGAGCGGATACAAATGTGAACCAAATGGACCCTAGCGGGTCCATTTGGTTCCATTTGTACCCTCTCAGGAAAAAGGGGTCTGAAAGAAAAATCTTTAACATGGTGATGTCATCAGATGTATTTCACCATGTTAATGATTTTTTTCAGATGTGCCTATCGTTTTCCTTTCCTACAATGGGGCAACAGGCCCACCCTAACTCAGTCATGATTGAAGAAACGCCCTAGCTCTCATCCAGACCGGATAAAGGCTTTTCATAACCAATTCAGTACCAGATCTAAATTTTGAAGCCCTCCCATTTTAGACGTATCACGTCAGATTCCAAAAAAGATTCCCAAGAAAAAAAAAAAACAATATCCATGCGGATGCACGGCTGTATATATATAGATCATTTGCAATTCTATTGGATCACGGAATCCTGGAAAAGTGTGTCACCGCAAGAACAGAGTGCAAGGAGCCATCCATCCCGTATACAGTATAATATATATATATACACAGTATATGCGCAGTGTGCAGCATACCAGAAGAGTGGGCTCGGAATTGTTTCCCGCTCGCGGGCTGAAAGGCATAGCGCTATGCGCACCAACTTTTCCCCTCCTCTTCTCACATACAGCACACGTCAGCCCGATTGACACAACTTTTACTCTCACAGCCGCCTTTCATTCTTTTCCCACTCTCGCTCAGTGTTGCCAACTTATAAACTATATTTTGCTTTTTTCCAGACCCCCGTAGCCAGTGGTGAAAGTGGGGGGGGGGGGGGGGGGGGGGATAGGGAGCGCACAGGAGCACAGCTCCAGTAGGACTTTGCCAAAACGTATGTTAAAATATGATACAGTAAGTTCTGCTCCATTCTCAAAATCCTTTCCAAAAGCAGTCATTCATTCTAAGAGTAAAACGCTGGTTAATGTGTGCTAATTTTTTAATGTGACTTAATTTGCTTTACAGAGAAAACAATTATATACAGTGCTGAAATGCATTTATTTATTTATTTTGCATTTTAGGCTATTTCTAGGGTTCGACATCCCCCACAGAGGCGTCGCAGACGCCTATTTCTGATAGCACTTCTTTCACCACTGCCCCTAGCACCAAAATTAGTGAAAAACTCCTGGCGGGAAATCCAGTGTTTTTTTTGCTGGTGAGTTGGGGCGAAATTGGTTGACATGCAGCAGCAGCGCCAGAAATAAAACCCTCGTTTTTCACCATTTTTCCTCGTATGGCAGAGTCCTCCTTCCTTCCTAGAAAGTACCAAATGGACCCTTATAGATCCGTAACTCTTGAGATCAAGAGTTAAATAATATTTAAACATCTGAATTACCTCCTTTTCAAGAATGTACACATTTAGAAAATGTAGTGTAATGTAATTGCTATTTTGACCAACATTTTGCCAGTCATTTCTCCTAAATTAGTCAGAGAGACTAAACTCAACATCAAATGGTGGTCGTCCGTGACTAAAATGCAGAATAACGCTATAACGCATTCTAGTGCATTTTGGAAGTGCCACTATGGTGCAATTTGGATTTTGGTAGTTGGCAACACTGCTCTCTCTCTCTCTCTCTGTCTCTCTCTCTCTCTCTCTCTCTCTCCTCTCTCTCTCTCTCTCTCTCTCTCTCTCTCTCTCTCGCCACCCCAAGGCAGAGCAGCGTGCACGGCAGTTGTGCACGAGGGTTCCCAGCGAAACGCCAGTGATCAAAAAAAAAAAAAAGTAGCACTCGCTACCTATGCCTACAGGTTTCCCTGACATGAGAGGATGAGGAGAAAGAGAGAGAAAGATGGGAGGAAGGGAGGAGGAGGGGAGGAGAGAGAGAGATAGATAGAGAGAGGGAGAGAGGGGCTATAGGTGGGGGATTCGGGCCAGAGGACACCGATAACTTGTCAAGCCCAAGGGTAAGATGGGATGCTTCAAGATTGGGCGAGAAGGTGGTGGAGGTTGGGGAGATGGAGATTGTGTTTGTGTGTTTCGTGTGTGTGTGTCAGGGGCGGGTGTAAACATGTCCCATTTGGGGGGGCAAGAGAACCTGTTGGAGGGGCAAGAGAAAATGGTATGGGGCGGCTTCATCGCCTGTGTCGCTTCGCGCCACGTGCGAAGCCACACCCATACCATTTCCGGTTACAGGACTTTTATTAGTCAAGTAAAGCGTCAATAACAACATCAGTTTGTTGTTGAAGTTGCAACAGACACGCAGCATGCATTTCTGTTTTCAATGATGAAATGCTGTTGGTTTAGTGGTGCCAAAATTGTAGTCAGTAGCAGTAGTAGTGTTTCAAATCATTTTAAATAGAAGCACTTTAATTTGAAATATCTTGGGTTGTTTTGCATGGCATCGTGTTTGGCGGGGCAGACTGGGTGTTTAGGGGGGCATTGCCCACCCCCCATGCCCAGCCTAGATCCCCCCGGTGTGTGTGTGTGGTGTGTGTGTGTGTGTGTGTGTGTGTGTGTGTGTGTGTGGTTGTGTGTGTGTGTGTGTGTGTGTGTGTGTGTGTGTGGTGTGTGTGTGGTGTGTGTGTGTGTGTGGGTGTGTTGCAGGGGGGGCGGGGCGGGGAGGGGCGAGGATGAAAGGTTCCAAGGCATGAAAGGAAGACAGACATAGGTGAAAAGAGTCGGAAATAGAAGTGAAGGAGGAGGAGGAGGGGGAGAAAAATAAGATAAAAAAAGGAAGGAAAGTTGGGTTGAGCGAGGGCTGCGACGCGAGGAGAGGGGAAACGTGTGAGAGAGAGGGAGAGTCGGGGGATCTTCGGAAGTTGAAAAGCCGTCATAGGAGAGCTGAATATTGAAGACAGCCTCTCCCCTGCCTACCACACATACCGTACATACACACACACACACACACACACACACACATGCACATACCGTACATACACACACATGCACAACACACACATGGCAAAAAGAAAAAAAACAGAGATGGAGAAATGCAAGTAATGTTTGAGTCAAATTGCAACAGAAAGGTGTTTCTTTCTGAAGGAGGCCTGAAGTCTTTTTGACTCGAAAGTGATATCATATTTCCCTAATTTCCCGATAAGGCGTCATTCCCTCTCCGCCTCAACCTTCGCCGCATAACGCTGCCTGCCTGCCTGCGCTTTGACGGAAAGTAGCATCTGATAGCAGGCGAATCCATCAACCCTGCAGTAACTCATGACAGAATGAAAACTCCTGCTTTCTCTGCGTGATTTGTGGTTGAGTGAGTGAGGCAGATGAGCGTGCATGTGTGCATGTGTGCATGTGTGTGTGCGCACATGTGTGTGTGTATTCTGTATACTTCCATACAGTGGCGTTTCGAAGCAATATGGAGCCCCATGCAGGCAAGATTTTCCCTGCATGGAGCCCCCCCTCACCAAATGGGCCGGTGTGGATTGTCGTCCACGTACCATGTGATTACCCCTAACATCATATACATCATATACAGTATACCTGGGGTTTTCAACCTTTTTCATCCCAGGGCCCGCCATTTTATTCAGCATTTGAGCCACGGACCACCATTTGATGACATTTTAGCCCCAAAGACCTAAAACTAAAGAATTCTTTTGGTTTTGTTCACAATTCCAAGCTGGATTTTGCAAACAAAACAGTGTAGAGTTCTTAATTAAATAGTGCTAATTCAGATGATGAATATGAGAGCGTGAAGATGAAACCAAATG
>CM076970.1:35878894-35933894 GCA_039105355.1 Benthosema pterotum
GGTACAAGGGGTTAGGGATCATTTTATTCACCCCTCTGTCTGTCAATCAGGGGCTAATCTCAGTGACCAAATGCGCTCCGCTGAACGCATGGGGACTTCACAGCTGCAGGACTCCAGAGCAGGCCTGAGGTGCGAATGCGTGGGCCTTGTCAAACACACCTCTGCTATCACACATATAACAAGTCTAGGCTGAATCTGCTGAGCTGATAGGACAGCAGGAAGAGGTTTAATTTCTCATATCCTGTTCGCATGCAGGGCCCTGGCATATATTCCTCCTCCTCCTCACCTGGTTTGCCAGAGACGGACGGACAGGTCCTCATTTTGTCTGCAGGGCTGCTGTCATCGCGTGTAGTAACCAAACGTGTTGGTGTGTCTGTGTGTGTGTGTGTGTGTGTGTGTGTGTGTGTGTGTGTGTGTGTGTGTGTGTGGTGTGTGTGTGTGTGTGTGTGTGTGTGTGTGAGCGTCCGTCCTGCCGCCAGCGTCAGTCCTTTTCACTTCCAACCATAATTACCACTGTCTGAGGGTAACCAACAGTGGCGGATCTCATTATGCCATGATATGGGTCGCGTCTGCACACACACACTCACCCACCACACAGACACGCACACACACACACACACACACACAACTTGCGCGCAAACAGACACACGCGCACTCTTCCCATTTACATATGAATGTATCCAACGTGACACACACACTGCCTGTGTCTCGCATACATCCCGCCCACCTACACGGCACGCACACACAACATTTACATATAAAAGCGTTAATGCATGACACACACATAACAAGGCGTGCACACACACACCACACACACACAACACACACACACCACACACAACACACACACACACACACACACACCACAGCCTATTCATACATGCAACTCACACATGCAGGCTACTCATAAATTTAGACACTTCCGTCAGAAGGCCCCTGCCAGCCGCGACAGGGATATGAACCCAATATAGCATCCCAGAGATAAGCCGGTGACTCTGGAAGCAGAACTAATATTATTTGCACGGTGCCGAACGTTTATCTGGCGCTGCCTGCAAAGTGATGGTTCGGTGTCACTTTTGTTTAATAATGATGTGCCAATAGTAATATGCCTGCTGGCTGGAAACCTATTACAGTTCAAAAGATTATCCAAATACAATCTAATTTGGAATATTGCATTTTGACAGCCTGTGACTGGAAGGATGTGGGACGGTAATGCGATATTTTTCCTTCCCCTTTTTAAAAATTCCAATTAACATTTTTAATGCTCAACAAACCAATGGTGACTGCAAATATGCACAGGGGTGTTTGACTGTGCCAAATCCCGTGATAGGCTTCAAACAAAAGGAGAGAGAGAGTGTGTGTGTGTGTGTGTGTGTGTGTGTGTGTGTGTGTGTGTGTGTGTGTGTGTGTGTGTGTGTGTGTGGTGTGTGTGTGTGTGTGTGTGTGTGTGTGTGTGTGTGTGGCGTGCGTGCGCATTGCATATGGGTAGGTGGGGGGGGGGCAACTTTTGTGCAATGCAAACTTTTGAGGTGAGTGTCATGTTTTGTCTTTCCTGGCGTTAAAGTGACATTCTGAAAGGGTAGATAATGTTCAATTTTTACCTTTCCTTTTTTTCTGCTAGGTACACAGTAGTTGTCAGTGTTCATTTACCTCCATTGAATATATAAAAATAATGGAACAACGTGGACCCATAACATGCTACTCACGTGTTCAGATAATGATGGCCTTCCAGAAGACTTCTTTGTAGACTTTGGTCAGACTCAGAATCAAGCATGGTTTCTCTACTCTTTTGTTTCTAAGAACAGAGTGAAGCCATTAAAAACGAGCAAGAATACAATTAGGCTGTGAATAAAAACATGAAACTCTAGGCCAGGTCTGGTCCTTTTTTTTTTTTTTTTTTTTTTTAATAGGAGCAGATTATTCATTATTTCTTAAAAACAAAAAGAGACCAAGTTGAAAAGCATATGCAACCTAAGCCTTATTAGTATAGAAAGTATAGAAAGGTCCAACTTGGTTAACTTGGTTCCATGTGCAAACATTTTGGGAGGTAAAGGAACTGAGAATGTGTCTGTGTAGAAGAGGAAGGAACCATGGCCAGGCGGTCACACCATACAAACATGGATATATCCTGATTTCACATTCATCACCCTTATCGGAGATGACAGAGAGTTGTCCTCCGTGTGTGTCACCGGCTAGCATAATCTCACACACCGCCTGGTTTAATATCACACAGATTTACAGCTATGGCCTGATAAATTGGTATTATGCAAATATAAATCACAGAGGTGCGCTGTCACAAACTGCAAATCCATAGCCCAATTTGAAAAAAAAAAAAGACAGTTTGGCAACAATAGCACAACTTTCCTGCAGCAATAAAGAAATTAGATTTGTTTAACCCATAGGCTGCCTATATACACTTGGTGTAAATTGCATAACATAATGCAATCTTATGTAGTGACTCATATATCTCATTAAAGGTGGTGCAACCGTGCAAGTGATATTTTCTTTGTTAAAATAAATGTCATGTAATTATGTCAAGTTGCAAATTGCAATCATTGCTATAGATAGATTGCTGATTATCCCTCACATTATTCTCTTTAGTACACAGAAAATCAATTTTAATGTTGGGATAGAATATACTGTATGTGTGAGACAAATGACAAAGCTAAGCTTCCACAACTTACAGTACTGTACATACTGTGCAAGTGATTAGAAACTAAGGACAAAGTAAACAATCATTCAGAAATTTACATTGTTCACAAGCTGGCCCAGCTGACTCCCATTGACTGTATCAGGTTAACTGATACAGTTAACCTCTCAGATATGTCACTTAGAACCACTTTAAGGCTGCACACGATCAGTGTAGTACAGTATATAGGAAATGGTATCATTTCAATGCAGTGGGCTCTCCCCACCTACAAATACAGCACACACACGCACCTGCCTGCCATTCAAGCAAGCAGACAGCAGCGCTATCCCCCATGAGGTGTGACTCACTCACAGAGCCGCCTTGGAGTCAGTGGAGCACGTCCACTGCAATCCTCACACAATATGCCGTCTCACTTCAGACTGACAGTTATTTTATAACTCATATACCGTAGGCCTTACCTACCTGGGTTCCATCCTGGAGGCAAATCTTTCCGGTGATAAAATGGCCACCAACGTAATCAAAAAGGTCAACCAAAGAACTAGATTCCTATACAGGATCTCCTCACTGGTCGAGAAAGACACTCTGAAGACCATAACTGGAGCCCTGGTTCAAGGTTACTTTGACTATGCCTGCACCTCTTGGTACCACAGCACCTCAAAAACCTTAAAAACAAGGCTACAGACCTCCCAAAACAAACTTGTCAGACTGTTACTTGGCCTCACACTCGAACCCACCTCACCCCTGCCCACTTCGACAGTTTGGGTTGGCTTAGGGTTGACGACAGAGTACAACATCTCGCAATGGGTTTGGTCCACAAAATACGATACTCTACCAAAATACCCTTATACCTATCCAAATACTTCCTTAATGTCAATGAAGTACACTCCCACAACACCAGAGGGAGTGCTACTAACCATGTCCAACCCAGATTTGGCACAAACAAGGGTCTTAACTCCTTCCGCTCATATGCCACCAAAATGTGGAATGCCCTACCAACAGTCATAAAGGCATGTAAATCCCTTGACTCCTTCAAAACCGCTCTCAAAGGGCACCTACAGATGGCTGCAATTCTTAACTGGCCTCTGTAAAACAAAAATGTATATAAAATCCCCCACCCACCCCGCCTCTCCTCTTTGTACATTTCTCTTTTCCCTTTTTACCTCCACTATGATTTTGCCTCCATGATTTGCTGCTTCTGTTTTTACTGAAGTAGTTGTTTTGTATGTACGGTACTTGAATGCCTCTATGAAATGAACAAGTTGGCCACTATTGTAAACAAGTGTATGCTTAACTAGTGTGTCCAATCAGCTTTTTCAGATTTGATGCAGTTGTACTTGAATTGTACTGTAATTCTCCAAGCTGTTATCAGTTTTGTAGCAGTGTGTACTTGACTTGTGCAATAACTCTCATCTCTGTTAAATAAAAAATTTCATTCATTCATTCATTCATTCATTCATTCATTCATTTCATTCATTCATTCATTCATATCCTCTCTCCTCTCTCTCTCTCTCTCTCTCTCTCTCTCTCTCTCTCTCTTATTTGAAGTCAAGCAGAAAAGAACGTCATAACACATTAAAACATAATATCATGGGTCTTCATCAGGGGGGAACCAGGATGGAACCCATAGGGTTCAACGTTACTATAAGCCTACAGTACCAGCACATGTAAGTATCATGGTTAGGATATGCATAGCCTCAATATCCGGGCTTTCATTTTCGTCAGCGCTGCACAAAAAAAGTGAAAGCCTAGACTAAAATTTGGGCACGGTTGCCTGAAGGAGAGGAGTGTCCCGGATTGACTGACAGATCGGTGAGATCTAATCAGGGCAGCCATTTATCAGTCCCCGCCTCTCTAGGCCAAAATGCTTTCAGGTTAGCTCAGGCTCAGGGGCGGATGTAACATTTCCCAATTGGGGGGAGGGGGGGGGGAAGGCAAAAGAAAATGGTAAGGGGGCAGCTTCATCGCTCGTGTCGCTTCGCACCACGGGCGATGAAGCCGCACCCATACCATTTTCAGTAGTGTTTCAAATACTTTTAAATATAAGCAATGACATATCTTGGGTTGTTTTGCATGCCATCGTGTTTGGTGGGGCAGACTGGCCATTTAGGGGGGCATTGCCCCCCATGCCTATGCCTAGATCCGCCCCTTCTCAGGCTTGGATATAGTGTAGCATGGCATAGTGTATCCCCCCCTTCTTTTACACTAGACCTGTACATGCCCGTACTTGAGAACAATGCAACTTGGAAACCGTATACAATTCAGGTATTTAGCAGACACTCTTAATAGTTTTTCTGCCGTCCACGCGCTGCTCGTGGACATCCCGTTAGAATACCCCCGCCGGTCACGACGACGGCTCGTATCACGACGAGATGTAGATTTCATTCTTTAATCCAACTATTAGTCCGTGCGATGATCATCCCGTTGCTGACTTTCATTTGGGACAGAATTGGGGACAACTTTTTTTTTTTCCGTCCCATTGACATGCATTCAACCCAATGCATTCAAACGGCTCTCCTCCGGTTTGCCCCCTCAATGTCGCTGGCGCATGGGTTAAGCAGCCAGGGCTACACAGCTCTTCCTGACTTGTGAACCGGATGTTTTTGGGTACATCGCCAGATGATCGATTAGGCAAGACAACAGACACAGCATAACAGAAACAGCACATCCTGTTTAGGAGATCTGAGCTTCAAAATAAGGGCTTTTTTACCGATCGAACTGGTTTGAGCCGCGGCAATGGAGAGGAAACAAAGAAGATCCGATCGCGGTCAATGAGTTAATCCAGAGGCGCTTCATAATACCTAATAATCTCGCATAAGCTGTAATTGTAATCAGTTTGACTTATAGCTCTGTAACTGGGGCTGCTATGCAATATGCATACAGAAATGTGTGGATTTGCATGTGAGAAATGTGTCAAGAGTGTGTGCGTCTGAGGCACAGATGTACTTAGATTTTCTTGGGTACATCACAGCGTTTCTTTGGTGTGGTGACTCACAGCTGAGAGTATGAGTCACCACCTCCCCTCCTCTTCTCCCCAAGGCTCACTGGTTACGCAGCGGGTCAGTTGTTATCGATCAGCCACTGGGTAGAAGCTTCACATGCACACATGCCAGAGAGAACTGTGTTGTTTAAAGCAGGGGTTTTCAACCCTTTTCATACCAGGGCCCACTATTAATTCAGCATTTTAGCCACGGACCACCTTTTGATGTTGAGTTTAACCCCTCTCATACCCAAAGGCAAGGATTTTTTTTGGTCTACAATTTAGAAGAGAAACTGCATGGCAAAATATTGGTCAAAATAACAATTCATCTACATTTTCTACTTGTGTATATTATTGAAAATTCAGTCATTCAGATATTTAGATATAATTCAACTCAAGTGTAAAATGAAACTAACACTTTCAAGAGTTACAGATCTATTAAGCAGGGGTTGACACTAAGGTCTCGGAGGCACTTGCCCATCGGGCAAGTGCAAGTCAGGTTCTACTTGCCCTCAGCTCATGGTCACTTGCCCCCTAAAATATATAGGGGGCAAGTAAATATACATTTCAGTAAATATACATTTCAGCACCACGGACAGAGTCACTACAGCTACCATAACAGAAAGCTCATTTCAGAACCACGGACAGAGTAACAAAGCTCATTTCAGTACCACGGACAGAGTCACTACAGCTACCATAACAGAAAGCTCATTTCAGCACCACGGACAGAGTAACAGAAAGCTCATTTCAGTGCCATGGACAGAGTCACTACCACGGACAGAGTCACTACAGCTACCATAACAGAAAGCTCATTTCAGCACCACGGACAGAGTAACAGAAAGCTCATTTCAGCACCACGGACAGAGTCTCTGCAGTCAGGTTCTACTTGCCCTCAGCTCATGGTCACTTGCCCCCTAAAATATATTGTAAATTTTGCAGATGTAACTCTTGAGAACGTAAAAATGAAACCAAATGGACCCTTGCGGGTCCATTTGGTTTCATTTTTAGGCTCCCAAGAGTTACAATTCATCATCTTAATTACCCCAGGTCTACACAACTAGAGAATGTAGAAGATTAGGTCATTTTGATGTGAAAGTTAAATTGCCTATTTTGTTTCCCAAATCCAGCCTGGAATTGTGGACAGCTAGAAAGCAGGGAAAGACACAGAGGCAGAGTGCAATGACTGCCTTCAAGACAAATTTATCTTGTGTTGTGTTATAGTACACTAAGTTGCACACATGCCCGATCGGGCAACCAGGTAGCAGTCTTCACTTGCCCCACCATTTTTTTTACTTGCCCCGGGCAAGCGGGCAAGTGTTAGTGTCAAGCTCTGTATTAAGGTCCATTTGCTTACCAACCGACCATTTAGCTACATGGGGACCAGCTGGAATCCTCTCAGGGACCACTAGTGGTCCCCGGGCCACCTGTTGTAAACCCCTGGTTTAAAGAGCTGTCACGAATTTTATCTTGATTAATTATCATACACTACAAATAATTTTGATTGACTAATTGTGCTTTTACATGCATCCAGTGTAACTATAAAAAAGGTGCCACATCTCTCTGTGGTTGTAATGCACATACAGTAACTCGAGAAGCGATTACACACGTGTTCCTCTGTGCAGGAAATGCAGTGCCCTGCCTCGAGTCTGTGGGACACACCTAGTTGTCCAGAAACGACACAAAAGGCTCTGGTCAGACTCTGCCAGTGGGCTTAATCAGCCCCTCAGCCTCTGTTGGTCAATATTACTTAGGAAAGTAACTTCTTTACTTTACTCGTTACCCCTTAGACAAAGTAATATCATTACTTTACTTATTACTGGAATCGAAGAGTAATATATTACATATTACATTATTACTTTCCCAAGTTCTCAACACCACCTTTGAAAAAATAGAGATGTACAACATAATCTGTTTAGCAAGCTCTTTTTAGAATTTTAGAATAATAATAGTCTCCAATCCCACAAACTGCACCTGAAAACAAAGCCAACAAAATCTGTCTCTTTGACTTTTTAAACTTTTTCACAATTGTTTTCAAAGACAGTTGAGGTCTTGTATTTAAAAATAAAATACAAAATAAAGCAGCAAGCGATTTGTAGTGTACATAATTGTGCGCAGAATGCAGCGTGTGGACTGAATCTACAATCTAGTGCACATCTCTGTTGTCACAGTACCTGTCGATAGCTTGTAAATCTGTTCTATTTTTGCATGCAACAACAAGCTCATTTTAAGAAAGTAACTTGGCGTTACTTGCAAAGTAATAAAAGTAATGCATTACTTATTACCCATTTTTGCAGAGTAATCTCGTTACTTTACTTTTTGGAGCAAAAGTAATAATATTACAGTAATAATAATAATGTAATCTAAAATTAGTTACTGCCCAACACTGTTAATCAGCCCCTCAGCCTCTGCCTCAGTCAATTGATTGCCATGGCAACGCCACAACTGCTAATTTACTTAACTAGTCAACTTTTTACAGTTAGATCAGACACAGGCATACTTACAGCCTGGCACAAAGGGGACACAGACAGATTATTAGGTATTATGAAGTCGCTCTGGATTAAGAGTGTCTGCTACATACCTAAATCGTATGAGTTTTCCAAATTGCATTATTCTCTAGTATGCACATACAGGTCTAGCGTAAAAAGGAAAAAAATGTCATGCACCATGTCATCCTATGTAAGAAATAATAATTTAAAAGATGTCCATGATTTTTGCTACTGTACACTATATGCTACACTATAACCTAGCCTTAGCTAATCTGAAAGCATTTTGGCCTAGAGAGGCAGAGACTGGTAACTATTACCTGGCTGTTATTAGGTTTCCAAGTTGTATAGTTCTCATTCTCAAGTTGACCGATGGCCGGCAGTAATATACAGGTTTAGTAGCTTTCAATGTGGAAAAGCTGTGGATACAGTGTCTTCATATGACTGCACAATAGATAGTTTTATGCAATTACCTGAAAATGTAAACGCCAACATAATGAGCAAGCATGGCACAGTAGGGAATTGAACCCCATCCCAGTAAACCAGGAGCTCCATTGCCTGTGCCTTTTGTTTTGGTGTGTCTGTTTATTTTTCTCATAGACTTTTCCGAAATGATTTACAATGTATATATAAAGAGCGCCGGCACAGACAACTCCGGTCGTGACAAATCATGACAACAACATTTTGGGCCGATGTAGCATCTGGACCATACCATGACACAATAGACAGGGATCAGATAGGGCTAGACCGCCACGGGTTTTATTTATATTTTGACAGCAGGTAAAAGGTTAACTCAAAGTAAATATAAGGGAACAGAAAAGGCTCTTCTTCCTCCAGCACGGTCGTCTGCTGGGTAGGATAGTTAGGTTTTACTTCGCTTTCTTAAACTTAAAGTCTCTCGGTCAAACTGAGAATGTGCACTCTAAGAACACAGCCGGGGGGGGGGGGGGGGTTACTATAAGTCCTGTATCCTCTAATGGGACGCTGGTGCTCCGTTAAGAGAGAATGTAATGTGCACTCGTGGGAAGCGCGCCTGGGGTGTCGCCCGATGCTGCTGCCTGTGGTGTAGGAGAGAGAGAGGGCTATTATGCTTTATCACTATAGTGGGCTACAGGAAAGGAGGAAAAGTGAGGTGGAACTCGCTTACCGCCAGTGTAAAGCCGCCCGTCTCGATGGGAGGCGAGAGAACGACAGAGTGGCAAGGACTTTGAGAGTTTAGGTGACTACCCCAAAAAACAAACAAACAAAAAAACAATAAAATGACAAGTAAAGCTAAACAAAATAAACCAAATGTGAGAAAAAATAACTTTAACTGAAGTATAGAAACTAGGGCTGAATGATTTAAACAAATAAATCAGATTAATCACAGCTTCAAAAATAATTTAATTGTGATTAAACAACATTTGAACCATGTCCAAAATATGACAATATGTGCTCCTGTACCGGATTTAAATATAAAAGATTATTATTTTTTAAAATATTCAAAATAGGTGATCTATTAGCCTCCAATGCTTGTAGAAAAAAAAGGGGAATGGGTGTTTTCCCTACCTCAACATAAGCTTAGAATGGGACTGTGGGATGTTGTTCAAATTCACCTATTTCCATTACTCCAAAATGCAATTGTTTTGCTATACAGTACATCATCTCTCCACCATGCCAGTGTGAGTTGATACTCACACTTTAACTTTTGGTTCAGCAGTGGTTCAGCCGTCTGTAAATGTGGGTTCATGTGCGCCCCCGGTTTATGGCTGAACCACTGCTAAGCCAAAAGTTAAAGTGCGAGTATCGAGTATTGCTTGGCAGCCTCCTCCTACACTCCAGACCAGCCTCCTCCTACACTCTGGGCGAGGCCGGGATCGAACCGGCAACCTTGCGGTGTCCATAATTTTACCCCTGAGCCCCTGCCGCCCCATCATCTTTTCTTTGGTCAAGAAAAAAATTCCAATTTCATCTTTTCTTTGGTAAAAAAAATCCAATTTCATCTTTTCTTTGGTCAAAAATTATTCCATTTTTTGTAAAAAAAAAAAAAAAAATCCAATTTCACCTTTTCTTTGGTAAGAAAAAAAATCCAATTTCTTATTTTTTTTTGGTAAAAAAAAAAAAATCCAATTTCATCTTTTCTTTTGGTAGAAAAAATATTCCGACTACATCTTTTCTTTTGGTAAAAAAAAAAAAAAAAAAAAATCAATTTCATGTTTTCTTTTGGTAGAAAAAAAAATCCAATTTCTTCTTTTCTTTTGGTAAAAAAAATATTCCAATTTCTTTTTTCTTTGGTCAAAAAAAAAATATTCTAATTTTATCATTTCTTTGGTCAAAAATATAAATATTCCAATTTCATCTTTTCTTTGGGTGAAAAAATATACATTTCAATTCCATCTTTTTGGGGGGACTTTTGTAGAAAAAGCCTTGTGCACACCTACAGGAACAGGTGCGTTCACTGCGTTGGAGCCAGCAAAGTGATCAAAAGAAGAGGGGGTCCTGCACACTTCACTTCACTTTATTCAGGATGACGTTTCGGTCTAAGTGACCTTCATCAGGTATCTCACCATATCAGTTACCTGATGAAGGTAGAAAATCGAAGTCGCGCATTGACATAGTCCCCGACATAGTTCATGCCAGGAACTTTCCAAATCTGATAAAAAATAGGGGTTAAGCGTCTAGCTCAAGGACACTTCGACACAAACTCTGGGCGAGGCCGGGATCGAACCGGCAACCTTGCGGTTTCCATAACTCTACCCCTGAGCCACTGCCGCCCCATCATCTTTTCTTTGGTCAAAAAAAATATTCCAATTTAATCTTTTCTTTGGTCAAATAATATTCCAATTTCATCTTTTTTTTTGTCAAAAAAAAAAATCCAATTTTATCTTCTTTGGTCAAAAAAAAAAATCTACCAAAGATTTTGGTAGAAAAATATTCCGACTACATCCAATTTCATCTTTTCTTTTGGTAAAAAAAAAAAAAAAAAAAAATCCAATTTCATCTTTTCTTTTGGTAAAGAAAAGTATCCCAATTTCATCTCTTCTTTTGGTAAAAAAAAAAATCCAATTTATTTTTTTCCTACAGGAACAGGTGCGTTCACTGCGTTGGAGCCAGCAAACAAATGCAAGTAATCAAAAGAAGAGGGGGTCCCGCACACTGTCTTCACTTATAAGTCACTTTATTCAGGATGACAACGTTTCGGTCTAAACGACCTTCATCAGGTATCTCACCATATCAGTTACCTGATGAAGGTCGTTTAGACCAAAACGTCATCATCCTGAATAAAGCGACTTATAAGTGAAGACAGTGCGCGGGACCCCCTCTTCTTTTGATCTTTTTGGGAGAAAAATGTTTCCAAATTTGATCTTTCATTCTTCGAGACACAATGAAGTGTCTTGAAGAATGAAGTCGCCTTGAAGAAAATGGAAGTCGTCTTGAAGAAAATGGAAAACGTCTTGAAGAAAATCGAAGTCGTCTTGAAGAAAATCGAAGTCGCGCATTGAAGAAAATCAGAGTCTTCTTGAAGAAATGAAATTCGTCCTGCCTATGTAGCCCTACCCAAACAAACTAATTAGATGATGAAACGCATGCACACACACAACTACAAGTTCCTAATAATAATGTTATGGTACCTGAAACAACTTAGAAAAAGATTAGACAAAACACTACGACATTTTGGCCAACCTGGGGGGGAGGGAAAAACAGCAGAGAAAAACCAACAAACAAACATTTGGCCATCTCCATTTCCAACAGGCAACACGTATCCAAATGGGCTGTGAAGAAAAACCTGATCTGCCGACCGATCGAGCCTACTACTTCTGACTAGCCCTAGGTTGTAGCTCCAGCGACGTGGTCCAGGTCGTAGATTTATCGTCGGGCCAACATTCTCGTAGTCAACGTTGGGCCAATCAAACCTGTCACCCCCACCATGGAACCCACAATACTACCCACATTTTACATACGCACACCAACTTAGGCCCATCACAATTAATACATAAGTATTTGAGATAATCCCCTTTTGGGATAATAGCCATGATCGTTTCCAAGTTGGAAAGTCGTGCAAGTCGCAGATCTACGAGCTCAAAACCTGGTTTGATGTCGTACATCCAATACTGTCACCATTACATCGACTAAGAACATTTGTATGACGCAATTAAATTATTAATCGGTTCAATTGTCCCAATTGAGACGGGCCTAAGCGCTTACCTCTAATGTACCCCTGCTGAGGTACATTTGGGGATCCCAGACAGCAGATAGGTGCCACAATCAGCATCCAGGCGGGGGGGAACCTCCAGGCCTCAACCCATCAACCCCCGAAAAACACCAAACGTTCAAAGACCAGTGAGAGGTACCTTAAAGAAAAAAAAAAGAATGCAAGATGACAACAAAAAAGTAACAGAAAGGAGCGAAATCCACGAACAACATACGATCTGGTTGCAACCAGGTCACGACCACTTGCTTATTGGTCTGGTCTTCTAGTCAGGTTTGGTTAAACACTAGTCATGACCAGGTTAGTGAACAAGCTCTGCTCCGTGCTTGCAGGTTGCGGTTATGTTTAGGCTTAGGGTTACAGAGAGTGTTCCGACCCAGTAGTTACAGATAGCGTTTCTACCAGAGCCATCTAGTACTAGAATTGCGATATTGAAAGTTGTACTCGTACAAGCCTCGAAACTCCAATGCATTCTGCAACTTTCAGTTTTCCTCATTCAATAGAAGTCTAGGTAGAGGTGCTGCCACTGGACCGGCCGCGTGAAGTGAACAGGGTTTGCGTAACTCTGTCTTACTGTATGGCTCTGGTTTCTACTGCAGTCACATGTGATCCAGGTACGTACCACGCAGGGGGCTTGTGTCATGCGGTTGCAGATAGCTGGTATGAACAGAGCATTGTATCTCCGGTGGCACCGCGGAGGACACCCAGTTTATATCAGCTATTTACTGATGAGATGAGCCCATCCAACGTCGCCATCTTCCCATGAGTCCATCCAACACCGCCATCCCCCGATGAGGCCATCCAACATCGCCTGATTGACAGACACATAACATTAACTCTTTATCCACATTTTATACCATTTGATTGCTTCAATGGGGCCTCGATCATACAAAATAACTGTTCTGTGCTCTGACCATGTTTGATGGCTACCTCAATACTCAAAACATTTGTGTTTGATGGCTGTGTTAAGACTCCATCTCAGCCCATAGAACTTGGAGTACATATTAACCCATAGTTAGGTTTTAGATAGCATATTATTGTACTTTGATAGGAGCTGCCTTATAGAATGTCAAATTACCATCTTTTTAGTTCTTAAATCATAAATTCTGCTTAAATTGCAATTGTACTTAAACAACATAAACATGGCAATGTTTTAACTCGATGTAAATCTCTCTGGATCAAGTGTCTGCCAAATGACTAAATTGTAAAAGGGATATTGGAGGGGCTAGTGCCCATCAAAAGGTCCTAAGACATTGCAGTAAGCCCCTCCCCAAACTGCTATGGTCCAAACCTTTCCACCAATAGTTTTCCTATGTGATAACATTTTTTATAAAAGAAATGTTACATTTTTCCACTGCATACGGCAGGCCTTCACAGATTTGGAAGAGATTTTGGTTCCAGAAATGAGCCGGTGTTTAAAGGAAAAAAATGTTTTTGTCACAACCAAGGTTCATGTTTTAGGTTTTATTATTGAAAGTAAAAGATGGGTGTTAATTGTTTTGCATTGCTTGTTTTCTTTAGTTTTGGGGATTTTAGCTATGGGAGGGGGCATTCGAGCATGTTCCTAAATACATAATATACCGCACTGCACAGACTCCATATTTGGGGTGCCTGACCAAGAGGCTCAATATGGCAGTTGGTCACATTCACTAGATCACTTGTGGCCAGATGTAATTTCTTGGGGTTTATTAAGACTGCAGTAGAAAAATGAAATCGCTTTAAAATGTTGTAAACAAATATGTATTTAAGACCATGTTCAAATGCCCCCTCCCATAGCTAAAATCCCTAAAACTAGGGCCGCGTGCTCCGCGATGAGCCCTTACGGAGCCCGGCATCGCACGCACGGAAGGGGACCTCCCGGGCGTGCCCGAGGGAGTGGGCTAGTTCGGGAACTAGCCCATCATCCCTCAAGCAGGGTCACCCTACACACCTGTCGATGTCCAGGCGGGGTCAGGGGCAGCGGGGGTCAGGGGCAGCAGCAGGGCAGCGGGGGTTAGGGGCAGCGAGGCAGCAGGGGTCAGGGGCAGCGAGGCAGCAGGGGTCAGGGGCAGCGAGGCAGCAGGGGTCAGGGCAGGTCAGGGGCAGCGTCGTCCTGAGGAAGATTCCTGAAAGGCATAGCATCCATCAGATTCCTTTAAAAAAGTAAAATAAGACAACCTTTGATGGCATTTTAGCCCCAAAGACCTAAAACTAAAGAATTCTTTTGTTTTTGTTCACAATTCCAGGCTGGATTTTCCAAACAAAACAGTGTAGACCTCTTAATTAAATAGGGCTAATTCAGAGTGTAAAAATGAAACCAATTCAGAGTGTAAA
The DNA here is from genome assembly GCA_039105355.1 of Benthosema pterotum. Taxonomy (NCBI): domain Eukaryota; kingdom Metazoa; phylum Chordata; class Actinopteri; order Myctophiformes; family Myctophidae; genus Benthosema; species Benthosema pterotum. Next base: position 35,893,507 of record CM076970.1, read on the forward strand.
AATGAAACCAAATGGATCCTTGCGGGTCCATTAGGTTTCATTTTCACACTCTCAAGAGTTACATCTGGTCAACCAGCTTTCCATCATTTAGCCTGGGGACCACCTGGAACCCTCTCAAGGACCACTGGTGGTCCCCGGACCAGCTGTTGAAAACCCCTGCATTAGGGCATAAAAAAGATGTATCAATGAATTGGTTACCTTAAAGGTAATAGAGGCAACTTTAGTGTGTACAACCACTGTTTTAAACAGATTTGTTTAAAAACAGAAATCTAACTACACCTCACCTCTACTCTGAAGAGCTGAGCAGTCCCGCCCCCTTGTGACGTTGCCCCTGTTCCAGAATTGGATTCCCCATTCAGTTTTCTCATAGACCTTTCGAAAATAATTCATATAAAGACGATTACACCACACACAAAGCCAACTCGGGTCATGGCAAATCATGATAACACACACAATGTTACCAGACAATATCTATAATTAGCAAGAAGAAAAAAGCTAATTAGATATTGTATGGTAATATTGTGCGTGTTGTCGTGATTTGTCACAACCCGAGTTGTCTTTGTCCGTGGCATAATCGTCTTTATATAGATCATTTTCAGGGGAGGAAAATGAATGAGGATTCCATTTCTGGAACACAGGCGACGTCATGAAAGGGGCGGGACTGCTCAGCTCTATAGGCTCATTATGAAACTACAGGAGGGTGCTGTGCAGTAATTGGCTAAGACGCTGCTTCACCCGACACAACCCCCTCCCCCTCAGACATGGCGCCTGCCTTGTCCTTAACCCGTCAAATGTTTCCATGATTTGTTGACAACAACAAAGTTCTGGACTTTCTGCAGGACGAAGCAAGTGTCTATATGCAGTGAAAGAGCTGCAGCATCAAAGTAGAAGCAACGCAGAGGGGGTAAAGGCAAAACAATACATAGCTATATTATACATCCATTTTGATTTTTGGATGATAAGTTGTCTCCATTAGCTTTAACACAATTCGACTCATAGAAATAATTCAACCTTTCCATACGGATGCAATGTGTGTTTAATGTCATTTAATACAAGCAGATCACAGATGAAATGTTTTGTTATTGGGGAGCCAATGGAGGGTATTGCAACTCTTAATTCATCCCATTATGAAAAAATATCTTGAGTTGCATTGCTGCCATTCCATTGCCTTTTCCTTTTTGCCGTTTTTGGAGAGTCCTCTGCATATCACCAGGGGGGGCTAAAGTTCCAGTAGTGGTACTACCCTCTGAGCTAACCTATGAACAATAAACCTTGCCAAAACATAAATTAACCTTTGATGGATTCAGCAATAATTTACATCCCCAACTGTAATCCTCCAAAATGTTAATATTTCAAACAATCAATATTTAGTGATGAATATTTGCCTACAATCTCCATCTCTTCTAATGGTAGACCTACAAACAGATCCAAGACAACAAATGATTTCATGTTTGGTGTGAGAGACTGATCTCATCAAATGATGCTCTGTGGCTTAAATGCTGAATAAATAACAGACCTTTAAACCTAACTAAGCTAACAGAATGGTTCCCCCAGTCCGCACCAGGCACCCCTTGCTGGGGGATCACTGTGCTTGTTCAATGCAATGACTGTTGTTTATATTCGAATCATGTTGTTTGTAAATTATAAGTATTGTGTTCACAATAAGCTCTTTTGGTGTGCCTAATAAACAAAACAAAACAAACAGTTGATTGACTGATTGATTGTGATATTAAGAGTTTGGATATTTACACTATATATTTCAGCCATTACAACTCTTTACAATACTTTTAGCTGTGAGTGGGACTACACTATGAAACGTTCTAGCCTACAACTTGTTCATTTGGGGTCATTTTGGACATGAAAACAGTTTGTGAACCAGTAGTGTGCCAACAACACAAACACTCACCTTTCCACGCGTCTTCTTCCAAACTTTTTTCACCAGCCTGGTGGTAACAATGCTTTAGGCTACTCTGTTACATTGTTACATTGAGTTGTGTAATGTCAAAACAACAAACTCTCGAGCAGGAGTGTTTGTTTGGCGTGATGTGTGTGTGTGTGTGTGTGTGTGTGTGTGTGTGGGGGGGGGGGGGGGGGGCTACTCTGTTACATTGTTACATTGAGTTGTGTAATGTCAAAACAACAAACTCTCGAGCAGGAGTGTTTGTTTGGCGTGGTGTGTGTGTGTGTGTGTGTCAGTGTGTGTGTGTGTGTGTGTGTGTGGGGTGGGGTGGGGGGCTACTCTGTTACATTGTTACATTGAGTTGTGTAATGTCAAAACAACAAACTCTCGAGCAGGAGTGTTTGTTTGGCGTGGTGTGTGTGTGTGTGTGTGTGGGGGGGGGGGGGGGCGCTGCTGCAATGGAGAGTGACGTCGTTACGTGGCGGCCATCTTGATTTCACTTTTGTCAGATATATCACCCAAAAACATTTTTTTTCTGTTAAAATGCTCTATTTTAAGGTGTGCAGACCATATATGGAGTTTCTCCCTCCCCCACGTTAGCAGAGGAGCTAATAAAAGTTCCCCAGGTGGTGGGTGAATTCTCCTCCAATCAGGATCGAGCAGCAGGTTCACATAGTGTAGCTACACTTGGGGGCCCTAGTGCACCAGGCTGGTACTACACCATGAATTTCAAATCACTTACCCTACCTTTAAATGAAGGTGTCCAGAAGTGTCATGTTGCACACATGCCTAAAACAGCTGTTATTTGTATTTCCAACTCCAGTTTGTCTACGTCTTATTATGGATAATAATTTTGACAGCTGATTGATTTGACAGCAGTAGATTTACAGTTACAATTCTCAAGCACAGCTCTACATGACATTATAGATTATTGTGACTGAACAAACCAATGTTTGCAATGCTGCCTTGTTCATTTCACCAAGATATACAAAGACATATCGCAAGGGTGGCTTAATGTAATCATTTATTGTTTTGGTTCAGCTGAGTTTGGCACACAAATGTAGTCAGTCCATGTTAAGCTTTGAGAGTTTGTCTGCTCACATTCGGCCTTGCAAGCTACCATATGATGGGATTCATAATGTCGACGCAGATTGTATTCTTTGAATACCAACAGTCTCTTGACAGATGAGACAAACAGCCTTTTCTTCAAAAAAAAAGAAAAAGAAAAGAAAAGAAAGGACCCTTAACACCTTGTGTTAGTCACACCACCATCTAAATAATGTATGGCAACCAGATTGCTCTATTTCAACAGGCGGCAAATTCCACTCACCTCAGTGCTTTTAGCAAACAAGAAAAGCTAATTGGCTTAAGAATAGAAGTAGAAAACGTATTGACCAATGAAAATGAGGCTGTGTGTGTTACACATTGAAAATAGAGCACTTGAGGCCAACTGTTGCCTAGAGACACAAAGCACAGGCAATTACAAAGCCAGATTCTGCGGAAAAGATAACAGGTGATATTTTCTTTGCAACAGGTACTGTGTGGGGGTGGATGCGGGCAGCTGTGTGATCATGAGCGTGGGCAGATAGTCATGCAAATGTGACTTTAGGTGTATTTTGTATAAGTGTCTGTATTTGGTCACATGCAGTACTGTAAGTATTATTGGAGCCAAATTTGGAATTCATTTTTTATGCTTAGCCTTTTATAATCTTCCTCATGGTAGCAAATTGCAAGGACAAACATCTAGACATGTTATAGCAGAAATAAACAGGCTTTATCTAAAAGGGTTTACATGATATCACTAATGATACACTTCTTGGTCAAACAGATTGACTGATTGAATATTTTATTACATAGAAATGTAAACAGTAGGGACCATCAGACATTAAAGGCTAAAAGTATAACACAGAAACGTCCAGGGATCTTGATTCCAATGTGGTGACATGGTCATACTGTACTGTATGTGCTAATGCATTCAATTCAACAACATGGCAAAGAAATAATAATACAGAAATCATCAATACAAAACATTAAGATAGCTTTAGCGCATGATCCAGCGTACTGGTCCACCTTGTACATGGTCAAAGAACACATCATTGGTTTCTTGGGGCTGAGCATAAATACATTATACATTTCTATAAAAAAGAGGAAAGTAAAAAAAAGGGAGGGAAAAAACAGGAAAGGAAATTTAAATTCAAATGTAAAATATAAATGTTGGCTTTTAATACCGTTGAATACACTCTAGTCTAACCACCAGTGTGCTATTTGGTGGTAAAAGCTCCCCAAATCTTGAAAAATATCAAATTCATGGTGCCGGCCTATAATTTACAGAGGCCAGTTTCCACAGGAGTAGGGTGACCAGATGTCCCTCTTTACGTGGGACATTTCCAAGACTTTTCAAGCGTACCACATATTCAGACTCTGTCCCACATTGTGACTGGCAGGCACCAGTGTTCAAAATAACCCTAGTACTTTGGGCTAGATATTGTTCTGTCTAGGCAGGATTCTGACTTGGAGGAGTTCAGTCATAAGCCCTGCAGATGATAGCGTCGCCCCAATGGCTCCTCAGCCAAGCACATGCATCAAGGGATTCACATGTCATAATAGCTGGCCTTCAGAATTTAGTGTGCTTGGCCATTGCTTGGCGAGGAGAGCTTTCATGAAGGATGATGTTATCCACCTTGGATTTTCTTTTTGGTTGGTCATCTGTACATCTCTATTCTGAATAAATCTATGGCCATATTTTGCGTTAAGTGCTGTACTTACAGTAAGTGCACTTTTGATGCATTTGTGCTTTACTTGAGTCACCATTTTCCAGTATGTTTACTTCAACTCCACTGTACATTTCAGTGGTAAATACTTCACTTTCACTACATTTATTCTAACTTCAGTTACTAATACTACATGTAGATTTTTATTACAAAACATATATTGACCTCTTCAGCCCTCTTGTACATTGTTTCTTTTTGAAAATGACTGATCTAGAAGCTCATCACAATGAGATTTGTGACGCATAGTGAACTCGTAAATCTGCAATTTTAAAAATATTTTCATAATTCCGACATTCAGAATGAGACATTCTCCACAATGAGCACTTTTACTTTTAGTACTTTAAGCGCACTTTTGTATTTTTTTATCAAGTACATTTTAAGTCTAGTACTTCTTTTTTACTTGTGACAGAGTAGTTCTACAGTACAATGCAGTATTGATACTTTTACTTGAGAAGAAAAAACGGAGCACTTTTCCCACCACTGGTAACCTTCCCTTCCTCCGCAGCGGGCGCCATGGTGACCGCCTCCACACCTGCACCCTTGGGAGCGCCGCCTCCTTCTGCCCCCCACTGCCTGATCCCCTCCACCTCTGGCTGGGGCAGCTTCTCTCTGACCTTGGCCCAGAGGAGGACCCCTGCGAGCGCCAGCACCGAGCCCAGGCAGGAGAGGCCCAATCCAGTGGCCACGCTGTCGTGCAGCCCCCTGTTGAAGCTGATGGCCTGTCTGTCGACAAAGAGCAGGTCGCCGTCGCCGAAGGATTCGATCCTCCGAGGAGTGGAGTAACCAACCGACAGGCTTGCGATGCCCGCAGTCAGGATCAGGAGACCCAAGGCCAGAGACACCTGGAACGGAGAGGAGGGATATGACCAATGAAGTACTACTGTTTACACCTGGTGAAAACAGTAGAAGCGTGGTTTAAATTCCTGGTCTAAACAAGGACATGTTTTCATATTCAGGTCCAAGCAGTAACATGTTTTCATCTTCTGCTCCAAAGAGTAACATGTTTTCATCTTCTGCTCCAAAGAGTGAGTTGCTTTCATTTCCTGGTCAACAGAACAAAAAACCCTGGATGGAGAACACAAGAATGCTATGAATGGCGTGTCACATGGACGGACCGCATGAGATGTGGGCTTCTATGGGGACCTACAGTACCATGGGTTATAGACAAAGTCAGAGAGAGAGAGAAGAATGAGGCTGGCAGGGCACTGCGTCATGCACACAGAACTTGAGGCAAGTAAATTGTCACTATGGGAGTCAACCCAGGAGAGGAAAGAAGCATACCAGCCATGTAGACATACTATGCCGCGACAGCTTAGCTAAAGACGCTACAGTGCCATAGAGAACCTGATACCTTAAATAGGAAAGAAGCAGCACCCCAGGAATCCCAAGTTGGAGTTGGCTAGACCTCACCCCCACAGTAATTAACTACCTACCTAGTCTAAACAGTGACATGTTTTCATCTTCATAAAGTGTTTTTATTTTCTTGGTTTAAACTGTGAGGTTTGTCCTACATTATGTGGCATCCTCCAGATTCCAGGTCTCTGGCTCTGGGAGAATCCCTGCTCCTCTGGGTCTCTGTCCGACATGGGGGACGAGCATTCCTCATAGAAGTGGTGCAGATATGATCGGACACCATACTGAGGACAACTGGAGCCTGGTGTCTATAAAGGGAAATGATAGGCACAATGAAACAACTGTGTGGTTTTAATCATGTAATGTAGGGAGTACTATACCAGTGGTTGTCAAAGATCAGGCACAGGGATCCCTATAGGGTCCCTTGAGGGGGTTTCAGGTGGTTTGGTATCATACAGGTGTGTAGCTCTCAGAGTTATTATACTTATACGTAGTTATAATTTATTATATAGCATAGTTATTATATGGAGTTTGGTGGGTTGAATATTTATAACAGGAGAGCATAGATTTCATTGCAGGGAAAACAAATAATACAAAACAAATACAAATAATACAAAAAAAAAATCCAGAGTTCTGTTGATGGGACATTTCTTGATGCCTGCAAAACACTGGCTGTGGGATAATGGGAGGTGCATGCATTTGTGTTTGTCAGGAAAGCAGAACAAGTAAACAGCCTCATCACACAAGTAAACTGCCTCGTCACTGACACCCTTGACATTTTATTGTAGGCTACTCTATGCCACAATTCATTTTCAAACTATCTTTAATTGTGTGCAAATGACCCTTGAGTGAATTTATTGGTAATTAATTATGAATTCTATGATTTTTTAATTACTTTTATTACTACTAATACTTTACTGTTAACTATTATTCACACATGCATGGCAGCAGTGGCAACCTAGGGTTTCAGTGTATTGGTCAAAGACACATTGCCAGGAGCCCAGGAGCAGCGGGAATTCATTCCCAAGCACACAAGGTTATCAGTGCAGAGCTCCAAAAGGAAAAGAACGCTCACCTCACTTCCAGAGGATTCTCCTCCCGAGCTGCAGCCCACCGCACAGGCCATCTCAGCTCACACGCCTGCTACACCTATAGACATCAACAATACAAGTTCAACTTATTGTCCTTCAGAACTTCACACTAGGCAAGCACAACAATTTCTGTAATGGCTCCATTAAGAACACCACAATTCATGACCTCAAATAATATATTGATTTATATGTTAACAGACATTTTCAAAAAGTATTGCACATACTGTATGTGATCTCTATTCAGTTTTACATGAGCTACCGGTATAGGTCTATGTGAATATACCGTATCACATCTCAATATCACAATACCCATTCATTTCTAGAGCTACAAGACTTACTTTATTAGAAGCAAGGTTCGGAGATTCCAATAAAGTAAGTCTTGGGGCTCTAGAAACGAGTGTGCGACTGTTCCTTCTCTCTTAACAATGCATAACCTCACAATATTCATCAGAATTACTCAGACGCTTCATTTCCAGCATTTAACACAATCCAGGACTTATTTTGAATTAATAAACATTAAGAGGCGGCATTTTAGGATGGAGAGCGAGTGCTGCTGCAACTGGATGCCTCCATCAGGCAGTTTCTACTGCATTACTACATGGTTCTCAAACTTTTCTGGATCATGGCACACTAGTGCGTACGCAAAAGGAGTAGTTCACCCAAATCCCATTGAGCCTTGATTCACAGAATTTTTTCCCTTTGCATTCCTAAGCCAATATTTCGATGACCGGGTGGCTGCTCAGTAGGAGACTCAACTGAGAACTCATGGGTCTCCTGACTGGCGACCTCATTGGCTTAGAAATGCAACATAAACTAACAGAAATCTCCAAGAATTCAAGGCTTCATACTAGGGTTTTGGCTGATTTAATACTTCATTAGTCAGAAATGTAAACAGCAGGGACGCAGATGGCCTAGCGATTAAGCCACAACCAATACAGCCTGACAGCATGTCAAAGGTTTGATTTTTGAGTTCTGTGGCCTTTACTGCTGCGTGGTTCTCTATCGTGTTCGAGACTGGCTCTCCACTACATATTATTCAATATGTAGTGGAGAGCCAGTCTCTCCACTCAGAGAACCTGGGTTACCATGTAACCTTCCGTTCTCTCTTGTTTCCTGTCACCTCCACTACTGCTATCCAAAATAAAACCCAAAGCCCAAAACAAAGCTTAAAAAGAAAAAGGAAATAGAGAGGTTACTTATCAACCTACTACATGCAGTCTAGGAACCGAGTGGCACGATAGGCATCGATAAGACGAAAACCCGGAAATCCACCATCACCATACCAGTTGGCCTTAGGGGAGGCTAGCCATTTTATTAGATTTAGTAGACCAATGCGACCGGATTAAGGTTGGGGAATGCGCGTTTAAACGGATCGCACGACGGCGGAGCTGAGGGCACTTATTAACTCAGCTGGCAGCATATGACAAGACCAGCGTGATGAGCAACCTACTGGGAATTATCGCTTGATATTTATAGAATCGGTAGACATTTATACATTTAGAACAGTGGTTTTCAACCTTTTTCATACCAGGGCACACAATTTATTCTGCATTTTAGCCACCGACCACCATGTGATGTTGAGTGAGGTCTTTGTTGAGTGTAGGATTTTCGAGTTTGTGAAACCAAATGGACCCTTACGGGTCCATTTGGTTTCATTTTACACTCAGTTAAAGATCTACAATGTGTAATTGGTTACCAACTGTCCATCATTTAGATGGGGACCACATGGAATCCTCTCAGGGACCACTGGTTGAAAACCTCTGATTTAGAATGGCTGTTTAACTGACAGAAAATGTCATTTTTCGTATGAACTCGAAAGGCTGTTCTCTAACAGCCATTCATATAATATGGTGACTGAACAGTACATGTGATGAATGATGCCGGCTGTCCCTGATGGTTGTTGATGAAGACAAACAGCGTGTGAGAAAATCAGGGTGGCTTTTGTTCTGAGGTGATGTCACCACTGCTCCTGCTGCTGCTGCTGCCCACGGATGAGTCACACTCTGTATCCATGATGTTCCCCGCCAAGGCACTGGGGCTCCTTGTGTGTGTGCTTACTGCTTACCTTCCGTCCGGGCAGTGTTGCCATGTCTACTTATTATAAGCAATAATAATAATAAGCAATAATTGATTCATTTTATTCTGTAGTCAAATATTTGGCTGGGCTTTTTTCTAAAGTGTACATGTAGAACTTATTCTTATGGCTTGATTCTTAATGTTTAAACCAGTGTATCCCACATCTTTTCACATCAAGGAACCAAAGATTGACATGTAATTGTCCACACTCAAAATGTTTTGTGCCTTCTTTCTTCAAGTGTTCCAAATTTTTGAATTGATATTTGTGCTTGATTTCAGACACCAGGTCACTTGTTTCTCAGGCAACAAATCGAGCGATAACAGGAACTTCTGCGCACACAAATGCATGCAAAGACTTATGGATTGTAGGAAAGTTGTGAATGTCACTGTACCTCCTCTTTGACAAAAAAAAATCTTTAGGGGTTCTGTTCTCATTGTTAAATTCAGTGACTTGGGTGATTTGGACATGTGCACATGCACACACTCTGCATTGGGGGGAGCGCAACAGGCCAACAACACATACACCAAGGCCCACTCCCACCCGATCCTGATTGGAGGAAGTCCCCTCTCATCCTGATTGGACGAAAGGCTTTTCTCCTCAAACTGAAAAACTGAAACTAGGTTTTATTGACCCCAGGGGCTCACTGTGGACTGGGAGGAACTCCTTATACACACTCTAGTAGGGAGGATTCGCACAAAAAAACAAAAACAAAAGTGAAATCAGTCACCATACTTTTAAATTAAATTCCTTTATATCAACGGCATATACTTTACTGCCACAGCTATCAATATTTGTCTATTCCTAGAAAAAAGCAATAATACCGTATATATATATATATATATATATATATATATATATATATATATATATATATATATATATATATATATATATATATATATATATATATATATATTTATTTTTTGAGGGAATAATGCATGTCACTGTCCATTGCTTCAAGAGTGAAATACATCTTTGATAAAGGGGCATTTGACCATTTTTATGCATAGATACCTGGAATACATGTTTTTATGTAAAACAGCCCTCCCACTACTATTAATAGGGGGAGGGCTGTCTTACAGACAACATAAGAGGAACAAAAACGCCCCTAATGGGCGCTTGGTCCCTAAGACAGACTGTCAACAGCTCACTGCTAAGATCTATAATATTTAAAACCTAGCCGGTAAAAAACACACCAGAAAAGTGTTGTATATCTTCTAAATCTCTAACTATTTTACCCCCAAATCGTTGAAATGTCCCTTTAACTTTCAGCAGTTAAGCTTAGGCAACATCTCGCTTCCCAACCAGAACTAATCAAGAAGTAAGAACTAAGCTACTGTCACCTAGCCGGCGTGGAAACCTGTTCTTGTTGGCAGGTGGATAGAGTCGTTCTGCAGCGCATTAATGACCCACTTTTCTTTGCATCGCACTTCATCGGCGGGCGGAGAATTATTTCCACAACTCTCTGCAACAGACAGAGATTGCACCGCGATGCTCACTCAAAAGCCTAATAGATAAACGGCGGAAGAACAATGTACTACTCACCCCTGCCTTTGGGCGCTCAGTTCCCTGCTTTTCTAAAGTTCTTACTGGGGAACCATCATCATCGTCTACATCCCTCCATCCAGCGGGCGAATCTCCATCTAAAAGCTCGCGTCACCTGCTACAGGCTTCCCGCATGCACTACACATAAGCATGGCAGTGATTTCTATTAGCGTTAAGTGCTCTGCTGCCCCTGCGCTGATCCGGTCTAAAGCCCGCCCACTGTACCATATCCGGTGTGTGTATGTGTGTGCGTGCGTGCGTGTGTGTGTGTGCGTACACGTGTGTGTGTGTGTGTGTGTGTGTGTGTGTGTGTGTGTGTGTGTGTGTGTGTGTGCACATCTCTCTCTCTGTATATATATATATATATATATATATATATATATATATATATATATATATATATATATATATATATATATATATATATATATATATATATATATATATATATATATATATATATATATATATATATATCCTATACAGTATATATATGAGAGAGAGAGAGAGAGAGAGAGAGAGAGAGAGAGAGAGAGAGAGAGAGAGAGAGAGAGAGAGTGTATACAGTATACTGTATTTATCTTTTTTTTGCTTGTGATATTCACAGACAGTCTGTTCCATTGGTTGCTGAAGATGCCCATTAAATAAAAACATACTTCACACAGAGAATATTGTGTCCTAGAAAGGAGCTTGTGTGCATGTTCTATAATTCAATACATCTATATTATGAATTTTCCTTGCTTAAAGACAATATTGCTCACCATGAAAGGCTGCATATTACAATTCTGTAGGCTGAACTCAAGGTAGCCTGCTTGTGTGTGTGTGTATATGTGTGTGTGTGTGTGTGGGGGGGGGCAGTGTAAACCTGGCCTTGTCTGTTGATTGACTGTGCACATACACACGCATGCATGCATGCACGCGCGCACACACACACTAACACAGAGAATAGTTTATTATGTGCACGCTTTGCTCCAAAAGAGAGAAACATTTCCATGGTTACAGGTCCAACAAGGTCAGTCACAGGAAGGGAGCGCTATGTGTTGATTGTCTGATGGATAATTACACCTCCCTTCAAGACGACGTGCAAACAGCCACCCTTTCATGTACTGGATTCAGAGGCAGGCTGTAAAACGCTGTAAGCTTGTCTTGCTTCTGGAGCTGCCTGCCTGCCTGCCTGCCTGCCTGCCTGCCTCGCACCCGTCTCTATTGCTTCTTTTAATCACTTCCCTGTGAAGTTTTACATTGGCAAACATGCACCGTTCAACTGTAGAGAAACCAGGGGCGGATGTAACGTCTCCCAATTGGGGGGGCAGGAGAAAATGATATGGGTGCGGCCTCATCGCCCGTGGCGCGAAGCACCACGGGCGATGAGGCCGCACCTATATCATTTTTGCTGCACCCATACCATTTTTGTTTACAGGACTTATATTAGGCAATAGTGAGGTTTCGTCTCCATGTTAAATGTGGATGTCATTTACAACTCTTGTAAAAGTTTCACTTTCAGTCCTAATTTGTTGGTGAGGGTCTATAGAACCATTTTGGTTCGAGTGGCCCGCACACAAATTAAATATTTGGCCTGTAGGGGGCGTAACAAGGTGCCAACCCTACCAAAACATGTAAACTGTTGTAACTTTTGATCAAATTGTCCAATCTGTACATATGGGATATCTATGGATTCACAATCAGGAGTAGCATTTGCTACCTAAACCTAATTACACATAAAATATATTTTTTCATCCATTATTGGTGTATATCGACAAAAATAGCAAGCAAAACAAGCTAAAATTAGCTAAAACCGAAGTGAGTTTCCATCTCTATGTTAAATTTAGTTGTCGTTTACAACTTTAAAAGTTTAACTTTCAATACTAAATTCTAGGTGAGGTAACCATTTTGGTTAGAGTGGCCAGCACGCAGATAAAGATTATTGGGGGGGGCTTCCAAAATATGATATAAGACTGTCGTAACTTATCCAATCTGAACATATGACATATTCACATTCAGAAGTAGTATTTAGTCATTTAGACCAGGGGAGCCCAACCAGTAGATCGGGATCTACCGGTAGATCTCGGCCTGATCACAAGTAGATCTCGGGAGATGTGGGGGGGAAAGAAAAAAAATGGGGTGGAAAAGAAAAAAGAGCGATTTTCGTCAGTGTGTGATGCATTTGCAATGGCAGTGTTTGTCCATGTCTGTTGTACTTATGTTGTACAGTTGTAGGCCTATTTATGACAAGTCTGATGTACTTTATGCTTATATGGACATAAAGTAAGTGGTAAAACAAAGTAGTGTTGTGTTGTTGCGAAGTTACTGTAGGCTGGCAACGATGCGTGTGGTTTGAAATGTTGATATTGGACTGGTAGATCCCGGAGGGGTTGGCTGCTGAAAAGTAGATCTTGGGTCAAAAAAGGTTGGGCACCCCTGATTTAGACCATATTACCCCAGCCCCCCTCCCCACCCCCTTGTGTGTATCCACAAGAATAGCACGTAGTCCAGCCTCTATGTGCAGTATTTTGATGATAACAGCATGAATTTTGGAACACAGTTGGAGCATGTCATTAGGAGCATTGTTGGCTATGGCACCATCACAGATTTGTCCCTGGTAATCCTGACAGCTATTTTCTAAAATATTAATTCTAGTAAATAGTCCCACATTGTCAATGATGAGGAATTCATTGGTACTACAGTATTTACATTTGTCCTGTGACCATGGTAGATATTTCTCATAATGGCCACCACCTGCTGATATTCTAACAGTAATTAAAATTCTCTGCTCCTGATTCTGGTAACTAATCCTACGTTTTCAAGGACGAGGTCTAAAGGATGACGTGGGGTGAGGGCTTCCAGACAGAGTTTCTCCTCACTTCTTATGGCCTCAGTGTTCTGGGGCTATGTCAGCTATGTCAATGCCATTGTCTTTGCTGAAGGTTTCTTTCCAAGTCTCTAGCTCAGCCCTGCAAGGTCCAACCCAGACTTGTGCAGATGGCTGCTGGCTCATCTGGAGGCCCCGGTTTGTGTGATTAGGTGGGGTTGACTGCCGCAATCAGGATTAGGGGCTTGACCCTTTCAAACTGTGGCAGTATAGCCAAGTGTCTGCATTTGTTTTGGAGGCTATATACAGGAGACAGTTTCTCACCAGCACCAGGTATCATGAGGTGAAGGCTCCTTCAATTGACATTGTTGTTGAGTCTTCATGGGGAGAAGCATTATGCATTCCGAACCATCTTCAAGAAGGACATGAGAGTCGAAAAGAATGGTCACCATGGTGCAATATAACTACTTTGAGTATGACTATTTTCCTGTCAACTAGCTTGTGTGTGAAGGTACAGCACTTCAGCAGGGGTTTTCACCAGACAGCTTTTACTGTATGGATCTGGATGGGATCTGGCTAGAAGTACACAGACTGGTGTTGGATTTGGGTGGGGATCTGGCTAGAATTACACAGACTGGTGTTGGATCTGGATGGGGATCTGGCTAGAAGTACACAGAATGGTGTTGCATCTTGGTGGGGATCTGGTTAGAAGTACACAGACTGGTGTTGGATCTGGGTGGGGATCTGGCTAGAAGTACACAGACTGGTGTTGGATCTGGATGGGGATCTGGCTAGAAGTACACAGACTGGTGTTGGATCTGGATGGGGATCTGGCTAGAAGTATACAGACTGGTGTTGGATCTGGGTGGGGATCTGGCTAGAAGTACACAGACTGGTGTTGGATCTGGCTAGAAGTACACTGGTGTTGGATCTGGATGGGGATCTGGTTAGAAGTACACAGACTGGTGTTCTGACCTCACTGGGTACTGGTCAATCGGGTAGAGCTAGTTTGAGTTGGAGTGAGTACTAAGAATATGTCAGCTGATTTCATGGGCTCACTTGATTTTCACATATAGGGTAGAAGACATGGATTTACTGCCTACATCAATACATCAATATTACACATTTTGATGATTTGACTATTATCTAGCATTTTATAAAAAATCATAATCCTTAAAAATGTTTTGTCATCAGAATCAAGATCGTATGTTGTATGAGCTGAATTGGTAAAATAACAGCAGATGATGGCCACCATAGCTGTCATCACAGACCCATAGCCAAAACAATTCCTTATGGCAGGCTTTAACTTTGTGCCAAATGTCATGCTTTCATTGAAAAGTGCACAATTTTCACACAGAGGCTGGGCTATAAGTGGGTATGCCTAACTTTAATCCCCCAATACTGTATTGTTTCTATTTATTTACAATTTATACCATTACTCATTCATGATAGGTAGGCACTAACTTCAGGTTCAACAGAATTTAAATTAGGTGCCATTTGAAGTAATTTGATGTACATGGGCGTCCATTTTTTCCATATCATATTCCAAACATTAATATTTGAAATCCAGTTAATTCCTGGGTTAGTATTGACTAGATATAGCAAAAGAAAACAAAGAAAAAACAGCAATTGTGAGAAAATAAAGACTTTTAAGAAAAACAAAAATCCGATTTTGGTCAATTTTGAAATTAGGCAAAAAATGCATATTTTTTTCATCTACAGATGGGCCACTCGAACTAAAATTGTTCTATAGGTCATCATCTACAAATTAGAAGCGAAAGTCAAACTTTTACAAGAGTTGTAAATGACGGTGTGTCGTGGGACCCCACTACAAGTAAGCATAAATAATAACATCAGTTGTTGTTGAAGTTGCAACAGACACGCAGCATGCATAAAGCTAAAGGTCTGACTCAGAGAGTTTTCTGTTTTCAATGATGAAATGCTGTTGGTTTAGTGGTGCCACAACTGTAGTTAGTTGGTAGCAGTAGTAGTGTTTCAAATCATTTTAAATATAAGCACTTTAATTTGAAATATCTTGGGTTGTTCTGTATGCCATCATGTTTGGTGGGGCAGACTGGGCATTTAGGGGGGCACCCCCCCCGCCCATGCCTAGATCCGCCCCTGAAAGACAGTGATAACTGCAATAGGAAAAGAGAAAGTGGGTGCGGGACCAGTATGGTAGAGTAGAGCATGATAGACATGTTCTTTGTGCTGTCAGCTGTGATATACTGTATAAATATAACAAAAAAGGTAAAACATGTCAGTTTATCTCTATTATATCTATTACACTGCCTGGCTGGAAGACCAGCAGGAGGTGGAGTTTATGGTGTGTGTGTGTGTGTGTGTGTGTGTGTGTGTGTGTGTGTGTGTGTGTGTGTGTGTGTGTGTGTGTGTGTGTGTGTGTGTGTGTGTGTGTGTGTGTGTGTGTGTGTGCGCGCGCGTGTGTGTGTGTTCAACTGACCTATTTGGAAACTACTATTGAATGACTCATCACATTTAGTACAGTGCCTGCATACAACGCTATCATTATAGTGTAGCCCAGAAGGGAACAGGTGAAGGTACATGCAGCATGTACTCCCATAAATCAACATTCTTGCTGTACACAGCAGTGGACTACAGCAGTGGTTTTCAATGTTTTCGATACCAGGGCCCACTATTTATTCAGAATTTGAGCCACGGACCACCATTTGGGAACATTTTAGCCCCACTAAAAATTATTTTTGCTTTTGTCCACAATATGGAGTTGGGAAACAAAACAGATGAAAATGACCATTAATCTTCTACATTCTCTAGTTGTGTAGACTTGGGATAATTCAGATAATGAATATTTTAACTCTTGAGAGTGTAAAATGAAAAATGTTTCATGTTTACGCTCTCAAAGAGTTACACCTGGTTAACCAACTTCCCATCATTTAGCCTGGAATCCTCTCATGGACTGGTGGTCCCCGGACCACTGGTCCCCGGACCACTGGTTGAAAACCCTTGGACTACAGGACAGTACACCGTCTCCTGATAGAGATTTGACATTATAGATAGCCTAAAGGTCATTGCAACTATAATACCAAGGATTTGAACATGCGTCTCTTGTGTGGGAAAAACAAACACTTGCATGCAACGATGAGTCAATCCCTGCTAGTCCAGGGGATACATTGGGCTTATAGGCGTATAAGCTTCTTTTGATTGATTGATTGACTATTTTAGTTATAAAAATTGCTAACAGAAAATGGTCATATACATTAATACACAAACCCTCACACCAAATGTCTCAATGGAAGAGCTGGGAGACCAGGGATTGTTTGGATTGAATTAACATACTCTTATTACAGTTAGATGAGTTGGAAAACCCTAGCATGATGCGCACATGCACACGCTCTACAATGAGTGGAAGTACAACATGCCAACAACACGTACACCAAGGCCCATCCCCACTCGATCCTGATTGGAGGAAGGCCCCTCTCATCCTGATTGGACGTAAGGCTTTTCTCCCAAAGTCCAAACTGAAACTAGGGTTTATTGACCCCAGGGCTCACTGGGGACAGGGAGGAACTCCTTGTATGTTCACCACACTCTATAGTAGAGAGGATTAGACAAAAAGAAGTGTCATTTACTATAAAGAAGTGTCATTTACTATATACCTACTACGTAATATCACTTACTATACCTTTAAATACATGCAATTGGAATAAAAATCAATTCCCGGATTGTAGGTTTATTGTGCTAAATCCAAAGCATGCATGAGTGTAAAATGCATTACTACGCAGGATGTATTATGAACCATGATGTTTTTTTGTCCTTTCTAAAAAGTGCTTTATAGTAAAAAAGCTTTCATAGTAAAGCACAGTAGGCTATTACACTATTGCTTTGATCGGCTTAATTATCATCCCCAAAGTTTGAACACATGGTATGAAGTGAATAGTGATGTGGTCCGGCTGAGTGAGATGCAGTAATCCAGCTGGCGGCTGAATGCAGGCTGGCACACTCATAACTCAACACGGAGTCCATCTGTAGCCACTGAATGCTGACTGGACATTTTCTTTTTTTGTACAACTGGACATTTGCTGAATGGAATAAAAGTCTAATTGCAACTAAGTGATGTCTATGTACCTGCATGTGATTGAGGGGTGCTACCCCCCTCCTACATGCATACTGTATGTCCAGAGGGTCTGTATGTCCAGAGGGTTTGTGCACACATAAAAGACTGTTCTAACGCAAACATTGAATGCCATTGACAATGACTGGCCAACGTTGAGTGTTGAGTGTAGAGTGTAGAAGACAAAAGTGGCGACAGCCATTGTGATTTGCCAGAATGTAATGATGTATGATGATAAGAGTGCACCTTATTTTTTATTACTGCATATACTTAACTTAAACGCAATACTTGTATAAGAAATAGCGAACATAGATGATCTACAAGGCTTAGAAGTCAGAACATACAACGTTGTACAGCATAGAGCTGCTGTGCATTGTGAGATGATTTTTGAATCTTTAGATTCTTGTGAGTGAATATTTGTATGTCTTTAATTGTCTTGATGAAATGAACAAGGGGCTGGCATTGTGAATAAGAATGAGCTTTACTGTTTTGTCCACTCACAGTTATCAGTTGTACAGTTGTGTATTGAAATGTTTGAATTGTAATGTAGTGTAAATCTATAAACTGTTAAAATATATATACATATTCAATTATTCATATGGGTTTCCTTTCTCACCTGCTCTTAATGTACCTTTTTATTTTGTATTATTATTACCTTATACTTCTTTTATTGTGCAAACTACATACTATCCTAGTGATTGAAAGCACAAAATGGTGGGTTGGTTGGTTGTGTTGATGGCATTTTAAGCAATCATCGTTTTCCAGATAATTATTTTTGCTCATAATTAATCGTTGCAAGTCGTAATTCACATTTCGCCCCCTTTTTACAATTCCTGATAGTGAAAATAACATTTCTCTCTCGGTGCATTGCTGCTCTAAAGATCACTGTATTCAAAAAAATATAATCAGCGTTAGTCCACATTAAACCACGCTGGCTCTCTCAAATGTAGCATGAAAGCACGACTGTAATTGGATAATAAAGACTTATTAAAACTCTGCCTGCCTGCCAGCCTCTCTCTTTCTCTCTCGCTCTAAGCCGACATGTGAAGCGTCTGAGTTCTGCTCTAGGCAGAGTGAAGGCGGAGTGCAAAGTTCATAAGGTCAGTGGATGCGTTCGGTTGGTCTAGATGCTGAGCGGGGGGTTATTGGGGACGTTACATCACGCAGCGTTGTCAGATAATGGCGCATTACCATGAATAATGCATCCCGTGTTGACACGGGCAGAGAAACACACAGAGACTAAATATTCTATAAAGAAGAGGAATTCATAGAATAGAATGGCACTTTAGGAACTAATGGCCCGTCAGGTGTCACAATCTATGATGTATAGAGGCTGCGCTACGTGTGTGTGTATGTGTTAAATGAGTATGCTGTTCTTTATTATACCAGACAACCAATGAACCCTTTGCTTAGAAACCTTTCATCACATGAACTCTCTATTGTCCCTATTCTGCATGGGAAGGGCGAACGTTCCCTGAAAATAGCTGATCTACAAGCTCACAATGTGTCATGTAACGACGCATATAAAACCTTGAACATCTGCTAGTTCTAGCAGAGAAAATTGCTGTAGACTAGAGGGACAAAAGGAGACGATAAAGTACAGGATTGTGTTGGTTTATTTATTCTTATGCACACACACAGGCATATGCTTCTCACAGTAATGACATTTAACACGATCAGACATAAGACAGTATATAGTAAAATATTGAAAGGTTAAAATAAAGGTTAAGATACCCTTCGGCACTCTCACCACAATGCCATGTAGTCACGTCGGGCGGAAACCTTGTAACTCCAGATTTCAAACATTGTAAAGTTTTTGGTTTTAGATGCTAGCTTGTATCTGTGGGCATACACTGACCGAATCAATCAATCCATCAGAACAAAATGTTATTTTTTCCATTTTTTAAGTAATGGTTTTAGATTTACGAGTTTTCCACCCAACGGCATGCAGTAAGCAACCAGGTTAGAGATGCATATAAGAAAACAAACATGTATCTGAGTACCAGCATTCCATTAACAATTCAACATTAAGACTGTTGGTGACATTGTGAGCTGGAGGTGTCTGACTGCCTGGGGCTCAGTGCTCACAAAGAGCTCCTTTGCCCTCCGGCTGTCAGAGCCTGGAATGAGGACAAGGTCAGAAAACAAAAACTATCAACTATACAGGAAAAAGTAAAACTCAAAAAGTGATGCTTGCAGAATGTACTGCTGCACATCGACGAGTGAAATAGACCATTGTACTGTACTGACAGTGTCACACAAGGGCACTTTTGAGCTTAATTTGATCCTTAATTTGAAATCCTGTAAAGTCATAGGTCATGTAAACAGTCATGTTTTGGAGACATGAGGTCTCCGTCCGACAGAGATGATATGTATAGCATGCCTGTATCTTCTTGAAAATTTAGAGAGTGTACAAATGTGAACCAAATGTACCATATCAGGTCGATTGGGTTTGATTTGTACACTCTCAGGATGGTGGAACATGGTGAAACACAACTTAATGACAACATCAAGTTGTGTTTCACCATGTTAATGACTTCCATTTCTAGGAAACACAGAATGGGGGGAACTTTTTATCATGTCCGCCAGACTACATCTCCAAGGTAAATTAACGACAGTAAAATGTTGAAAATGGGTGGAATTCCACTTTAAGAGGTTTATCACATCAGCTGTTCTTTAACTTCATCACCATCTTATCTGCACAAACAAAAAAGCATGGCATTATTATTAGCGTTTTCATTGTCTGCTGTTTGTTGTGTTATAGCACAGTCTCTGCATTAGCCACCAAACTAATTATTGTAACCAATGAGTGATCTCTCGATCCACATTGCCTCTTGTCTGACATGAGGAGGCAATCCCATCGCCTCGTGTATATATATGATGGCTGTATTAGCATGTCAATTATAAGTGAAATGTTTAGGGGTAGGACTTAAGTCAATAATCCTAACGGTTATTTAACCACATAAACCGATACGCTTCATTGACTGGGGTCGCCCAGGGTTCAACACTGTCCCCTCCTATTCTGCGCCTACACATCTCTCCCCCCGCGCCGAAAACAGTCGATATGTACAGGAATAGCAGGATGTTTACTTAATTTGCACAGAGGGACGACGTCAGGGTTCATGTGGGTTTCTTTAATGTGGGAGGAAAGTTATTGTCGATGCTGGATGGGAGCACACGTTTACATAATCTGAAATGAGGATGCGCGGTCGCCATGTTGGTGTCCATAACACCCTCTCACATTAGCATTTCTTGGAAAAAACTTGGCTGTCCTCTGCATGCTCTTCACACCTCCAGACAGTGCATTTTTCTTCCCTGTTCCCTGGTATATCTCTCTAATACTATTCAATCCGGCGCCTCAGACCGGCGTGCGTACGGGCCATCCTGGGACGCCGAGTCCACTTACATAACCGTGTGCGTTTTCCGATGAGGTCTGGAGATATCGGAGCCTCGCTCAGACATTATCCTGATCACGTATATACCCGTCGTCTCCGCGCCTGAGACGGCCTGACCCACTTCTATTCCTCCTCCTCCTTCCACACAGAACAGACTGCGCCCCCGAGGGGGATGCTGAGCGGAACATAAGGCCGATGCAGAGCTGACTGGTTCGAGGGGTCTGCCTGCCTGCCTCAATCAGGCCCCACCACCCCCCACACACCACCCCTGCACGTCTCCCACCCCCCTAAAGTCATCAAAACGGCTGACCGGCGGGCCGCGTTTCAATTCCAAACGTGGCGCCCCCGACTCGCCCTGATCATGTGTGATTCAAGGTCATATCAAAGAGATCAATAAGTGAGTGATATATGGAGAAGAAGAGAAATGAGAAGAAGTCGACCCTGTCTGGCTGCTAGTGCAGGGTCAGACGCAGTGTGCTGGCTTCACTACCGAACACGACCACTAGATGTCAGTGGAATGCAGTGCAGAGCTCCCCCATTGCAAGAAGCCTTGGGTTTTTCATTGTCCTTTGTCCTGTAGCATCTGTGGTCTGTCTGTGTGGGCAATGCAATAGGGGTTGTTTTGCATACACATTTGAAGTCGTGTGATGCCATGTTTATCTATTAAATGTCTACAGGTTTACACGCTGCGACGTGCCGCTGCTTCAGCCACGGCGCACGCTGCAGGCGATTACTGCTATGAAACACAGGTGCAATAAAAAGGGGAAGAGTCGGTCATTATGCAGGGTAATTGGTTATCAGCTACCATGTTGCCATCCCGGGCCGTCAAACGTTCCATCTCTCATCATGCTGTTGAACCGTACAGTACATGCACGATTCACACAATTATTGGAGAGATGTTGAGGTGAGGAGATATTAACCCGCAGCAAGGCCTGAGACCAGAGTAAAGGAAATACTATCCTGATACTTTTCTGAAAAAATAATAATAATAATAAAATAAAACATAAAATTTTAAACAATGTTTCAAACTATTTTCAAGGACCCCCAGAATTATGTACTTGGCCACCGACCCACAAAAAATATCTCAAAATACTGTTGTTCCAGATTTGAGTAAAAAAAAGTCTTCTATACATACAGTATACAGTAGTCTAATAGCCAGATTGTGAACCCAGTCATTGTGAATACACTGATGTGTAATGTTAGAAATATTGAGTAGGGGTCCCCAGCATTTAGAAACTGCCGGACACTAACTTGAATGTGTTTAAGAATTGACATAATGTCACTATACCATTAACATCATATAGAAGGCAAAAAAGTCAACATTTCATCATGCTTTATGTAGCATGTAATATCGAACTATGGTATGTTCCTGATGCTGAATCCTTTCCAAGTATTAGTTTTGAAAATTGCAATATCATTGTCATAAAAAATGTGCAAAATGAGCACATTTGGGCGAATGCTATGGCCGTTTTTAGCAAAGGAGTGTGTTTTTGAAAAACTAATGCTTGGAATGAAATCAGCATAATGAAAAACCCCTAGTTAGACATGTCACATGTTAGACAAAGCATGATGATTTTTTTTTTTACTTTTACCCCCTTCTATAGGTTGTTAATGGTATGGTGACACATACTGTATATTATGACAATTATGAAAATTGCTCAATTATGCCAGATAGCATCTGGCAGTTTCTAAATGCTGGGAACCCTACTCAACATGTCTAACGTAAAACGTTGGTGTACTCAAAATGTCCAGGATCACAATGGGGCTCTGACTACACACATTTTCTTCTTCTTCAGCTAAAGTAGTGGTTTTCAACCAGTGGTCTGGGGACCACCAGTATTCCTTGAAAGGGTTCCAGGTGGTCCCCGGCAAAATGATGGAATGTTGGTTAGGCAGATAAGTCTTGACAGCGTAAACATCAAACCAAATGGACCCTTTGCGGGTCCATTTGGTTTCATATTTGCACTATCAATAGTTAAAATATTCATCATCTGAATTAACCCTCTTAATTAAGAAGTGTACACAATTAGAGAATGTAGAAGACTAATGGTCATTGATGTTTGCCTGTTTTGTTTGCGAAGACCAGCCTGGAATTGTGGACAAAAACAGAAGAAGTCTTTAGTTTTGGGTCTGTGGGGTGAAGATGTCATCAAATGGTGGTATGTGGCTCAAGTGCTGAATAAATAGTGGGCCCTGGTATGAAAAAGGTTGAAAACCAGCTAGAGCTAAAAATAACAGTTCAGGTGGTTAAACACTAAGTGACACAGATGTGTTCCAGCCCTAAAGTGGGTTGATGATCATTTTCTACGTGTTGTGCCTGTTCCCCTGCCCCCCAAAATAGCAGATCTACAAAATCACTGCTGCTGCTTTCTGTGTGACACCAGGCGCGGCGATGCATGGAGCCCCTTGCCTTGTCGATAAAGTAATCCGTCACTGACATGATTAGATCTCTGAACGGCGGGACCCATTATATATTCTATATGACAACCGAGGGGTCTCCCGGTGCGGCTTTTTTTCGTACTCCCTCCACAAAGTCATTAATCTGTTCTCATGTAATGTTATCCTACCGTTATGTTCTTCTCCTCCATCTAATCTAATTCATCAGTCTAATAGGTCATAATTAATTGCCTTATTTTTAATCGAATGATGTCATACCTCCAAACACAAGCAGGCCTCAGGGCGAATTGATCTGTCTGACAACACAGGAACTCTACACTCTGCAGTGTGTGTGTGTGTGTGTGTGTGTGTGTGTGTGCGTCTGCGTGCGCCCACACACGCAGTTGTATCCACCTGTGTGTGTTTGTGTGCGTGCATGTGTTTTCACACGTACACGTACATGCGTGCCTGTTTGCATTGTGGACATGCGTGTGGCGTCAGAACGCACTGCTGCTCAACGGCGTCCAAACGCTCATCAAACCTAACTGTCTAAAAGATCGGATTCATCACTTTCGGCGTGACCACGTTGGATTACGGCGAGCGGCTCCTCCGGGTCAAAAGGTCTAGACATCATCGAGGAGGGACATTACGCAGCGGTAGGCACATGAATATTTAATGGTCTCACACTGGCATGATTGCAGCTACTCACACTCCTATATAGGCCGACTTGAGCCAGAGGAGACGATGATTAGCCTAGCGACAAGGCTAACGAGCCAGGATGGATTAGTGTGGATGGCCATTGGACATGCTAATAGCGTCAATAGGCACTCTGGCGTCGGAGCGAGAGAGGCGAGGTCAGAGGCGAGGGCTTGAACTGGTCAAATCAACCTCTATAGCTTTCCCATATCACACTCTGTAAAATCCGAAAGCGTTAACCCCACAATGCGTAACTTATTTTAACGATTCAAATGTAGGGTTAATCAAACTCTATGGCATTGGAGTATTATGTTAATGCCGCGTAGAGCCAAGTATAGCACGCCTTGCAGTGATTGGAGGTGGACTCCACTACTCTTCCATTGAACCCTGTTTTTTCTTTTTTCTTGACCATCATTTGGACCAGCAGTATCAGAGACAAACTAGCAACCAGGTCTATGAGAACAAGCCCCCAAACAGCAATATACTGTAGGTCACATAAAACTGTATACTTTTATTTTTAATATAGTGTATTTTTGGTGCTACAATGTGTGTTCTCTATCCCACAACTAACCAATTTTGAACAATCAGGCACTGCATGATCGGTTGATCTTCGGTCTCCCGTATGTGGAAGACTGTATATACTGTATATACTGTAAAATACAGTATATACGGATTGCAGCTTTAATTTTACCATTATTCATTCTCAGAATTATAATTAAATTAATATGTTAACTCAGTATTACACAGTGCAGCATTCATAGATCAAGTTATTTGATGCTGTGGAACTGAACTCCCCTTTAATGCGAATTTCGGTGGAAACTATAATAAAGTGTATAAAAGGCCTATAGTATAGTCCCAGAGATGTCAGCTCCAACCTCTATACACACCATCTCTAGGCATTTGGATGTGAATTTTCTTTCATGATTTTTTCTTTTGTTGGTTTTGTCACTTGTTGAGACCCATGTGCGCCAACTCCGTGGCACAGATTGAACAGAAATCGTTAGATTGGACCGGGGTTGGAAGCCGTTGGGAGACCAGATGATAAAACATGTTTTTATCAGCCATGCAAAAATTTATGTGTTCGGTGACAAGTCCTGGAAATTAGCTGTGTTTTTTTTTTCCTGGCCCCTTTGATGACGATTCAACACCAGTGGCGGTTGAGTTTTTACAGCGCGCCGTAAAATTTCACAGCGTGTAAACTCCTGCCGGAGCACTTCGCTTTGCTTTGGGGACCGGGAGGGATGCGCCGGGGCTGCCAAAACAAACACTGATCTGTATCGTTAAAAACATGCTCTCTTCGGAGATGCTCAGAGCAACATTAGGCAATAGAGGATATCTCAGATGTACCATAGAAATAAAGTTTACATCAGTGGTTTTCAACCTTTGTGATGCCAGGGAGGGACCACTATTTATCAAGTATTTGAGCCTGGGACCACCATTTGATGACATTTTAGCCCCACAATTCCCTTTGTCCACAATTCCAGGGCGGATTTGGGAAACAAAACAGTCAAACATTAACATACAGATCTAAATGACCATTAATCTCATACATTCTCTAGTTGTGTAGACTTGGGGTGATTCAGATGATTGAATATTTGAACTATTGAGAGTGTAAACATGAAACCAAATGGACCCTTGCGGGTCCATTTGGTTTCATTTTTACGCTCTCAAAGAGTTACACCTGGTTAACCTGACTTTCCATCATTCGGCCTGAGGACCACATGGAGCTCTCTCAAGAACCACTGGTGGTCCCCAGACCACTTGTTGAAAACCTCTGCTTTACATCAACACATTCAGGCATTTTGACACCCTATTGGCCTGAATATAAGACAGCGGAAATATCCTAAAAAATGGAGTCGTCTTATATTTGTGCACTACAGGTATATTACTTGAATTCCAATGTTCTTTTTACACAAATGAGTTTTGAAAAATGGAGGTTGTCTTACAACGAGGGTTGTCTTATATTTCCATATTTGGGACAATACAGTATTACTATACTTTTGAGCAAAGCAATGTTTTAGGATGGCTATTTTTTCCCCCATCAACAATACATTTTCAACTCAACTCAAAGCCTAAACCTGATCCCAGCCTGAATCTTTTCCTCACTGTAACCTTACAGCTCTAAAAACTTTTAACTGTGAAAACAACATTGGTCTCGTATAAGGTCCATGAAACATGGTGCAATCAATAGAATGATTTGCCAAGTTCTTACAAAAGTTGTGGTGACACAGCCACGCATTTACACACAGAAACACACACACACACACACACACACACACACACACACACACACACACACACACACACACACACACACACACCACACACACACACCACACACACACACACACACACACACACACACACACACACACACACACACACACACACACACGCACGCACACACGCATATTTTGAACACCATGCCAGTGTTGGCGCTGTATCATTGTTCGCCATCTGCCCCTTTGTTTCAACCAGCATTGTAACCTTTCCCAGTTGTAGGCTGTGTGTGTGTGTGTGTGTGTGTGTGTGTGTGTGTGTGTGTGTGTGTGTGTGTGTGTGTGTGTGTGTGTGTGTGTGTGTGCATGCGTGTGCATACGTGCGCATGCATGGCTGCATGCATGCGCGTGTGAATGTGTGCAGCCCTGCGTCTCGCTGTGCCATGTGTAATTGTGTGTTATCTCTGGCACGGTGCGTGCCTGGCTGCTCGTACATCCAGTGCATGTCCTCGCTTGCCAAACGTCCATTTGGTCGGGGAGCGCTGCCAAGGTGAGCTAGAGGTCAATTCGAGCCCAGCTGAATCATTGAACAGCGGCGAGTTGAACGGGCGCCAGGCCTGGCAACCTACCCAAATGGCACCATGTCATCATCTGGCCAGGAAATCTCAGCAAGGGGTTGTGTTTCTAATGTGGTCGGGGTGAGGAATAATTCATCATCTGCAAGAGTATGAAAGCATTTCATTTCAACCCCATACTTAGAGCTGGCCAGAGTGTCCCACAGGGCTCTGTACCAGGCACTCTCCTGCTTTCTTTTCCCTAACACTACTAATTACTATTTTCCAAAATTCAACGGTTTACAAGCATCACAATGTGTTGCAATGGGATATATTTGGAGATCTGGAAGGTTTCCCTAGAATATTAGGGATGTTAATAGTGTTCAAGTTGGTTAAACTCTTTCAACCTGGTGTACCTATTTTAGGGCATGCCATAAAACAAATTCCAATTTAGAGTGGTTAGCATATGCTCTCAATCCAGAATGACTTACAGTGATCAAGAACACAATTAAAGTAAGTAAGTAAACCAAGGATATGTCATCTGTGTAACAGCAGAATATCCACAGTTGAAATGGCAAAGGTGAAAATTATACAGTATATCCCTCCCTATGAACTGGGCCTTATACTTGTTACTGTTACTGTACTGCAGTCTGTACTGGACCATATGGTGTTCTATGCACTGTACAGTTCTGTACTGCATTGTACTTCTATTGTACTAGTTAGAGTTATGTTAGGGGTCAAGTGTTCTTGGGCATGACACCGATCCCCATTGCTCCGGTACAACCTGTGCTGGTGGTGAGATGGATGGTTTCCACTCACAATCAGTGACATGTGTGTGGATGAATGTGATGCAATGTAAAGCGTCTTGGATAAGGCTCTACATACTGTAATTGCACCCCTTACCATTTATAGTGCACAGAATTGTGAAGCTCAATGGAGCCACTTGAAGGTATACAGCAGGTCAACGGTATTGCAGCCCTTACTATAGTATATTCCAAACCGACATACATGCACTTGTGACCAGTCATACTCGAATGAAATGTGAATAAAATAGATGTACAGTACTTCTTGTGAGCCTGTTGATCGTTTTCTATTCATTCACCCAGCAGGCAAAGCATTCTGTTGCCAGAGCTTAAGTATTCAAGTCAATCTGTGCAGATTGACATCGATTTGAAGACGGAAGATCGGAAGATCTCAAACGAGAGAAACTCTAGTATGTTATTTCCCACTCTGGCTTTCACACAGCCTTGCTGGGTCTGTTTGGTCGGTCGGTCGGTCACGGCTGGGTTATTTTATTATTTCTTTCCCCTCCTCTCTCTCTCTCTCTCTCTCTCTCTCCCTCTCTGTGTGCGGCCAAAGATGCTCAGTCCCCACTGAGCGTTCCTGCTTTCATCCCTGGATCTGATCAATAATGGATGGAACTCCCACAGCCTTGCAGGCAGGGAGAAAGGGACTGCTTTAGAAAAACTTGGGGGTGAGGCAGACAGCCTCTCTGCCTGCCCCGGAGCGCCGTGCCACAGTCCAGGACGCGGCCCGCCCGGCCGCCAATTAGCGACAGCGCTTTAGAGTCGCTCGCTGCGCGCGCGTGTACCGGGAGCCCACATGCGGTTCTGTCAAAAGGACACGCGCACACACACGCGGGACGCGTCTGTGAGCCACATGCGCGCATGCATGGGCACACACACTCACGCGCGAGCGTGTGTGGCACCTCTAGAGACCCTCTGACCTACTCCCCTAACCACTTTATTGATCTGGGGGCCAAAGATGTGAAAGCCTATTGAGGTCATCATTAATGTTTCATCGTCATCCAGAAAATGTCAAATGTATCTTGGGAGCATAAACATGGATGTGTCAGATGTTACGGACCCCACATAACAAACATGTGAGAGAGAGAGGGGGCTCTCATGCTTTTATATGAATGATGCATGTGAAAAGGGAAGGGGGAGGTGGGGAGGAGCATATGAACATGGTTATCAGATATGGTGATGTAGCGGTTTCATCACTACTACGCTATACTCGTTCCGGCAGCGCTGTCAGTCAGAAACGTGTTCTAAAGGAACGCTCGCAGCAGAATGTTATGTTATTCTGAATAATCTCGCAAGCATTTCTCTCACATTTCGCCATCTTCAAACGCCCGCCTTATTCCTATGATGACGGATGTGTGCGAGTCTAAGGGTTTCATTTGCAGCCGCTTGGTCACGTGAAGGTGCGAAGGCTAGAGTGAGATTTAGCCGATCTACAAGCTCACACAACTTGCCGCGCTTCGGCGCGCTGTGAGCCTGCAGAGTGGCTGATCTTCGGCATTCAGTGCTTTCGTGCGAGGAAATGTATAGTCCAGAGACTTCAGGGACCTCTACTGTATATATAATATATATATTCAGTATGCATGCGTGTGATTATCTGTGCACTACCCTTTTTTGATGCTTTTAGACCACAGTGTTGTCCTTTGATAAATATTTTAGCGCGCGCGCAACACACACACACACACACACACACACACACACACACACACACACACACACACACACACACACACACACACACACACACACACACACACACACACACACACACACACACACACACACACACACACACACTCTAACGATTCCGTGGGGAAAACGCACACAGACACACTATCCCACAGGGGCAGATCAAATCTATCAGTCATGCACTTTGAGGAGAGGCACGCAAAGGGGTATGGGTTTTCATACCTCTTAAGACCATAAATACACGATGATACTTAAGCCGAGACCCCGGTTCAGTCGAAGCAAGCAGCCCAGTTACAGCTACCTTACAGTATAAGGTTCCCGCTCTTTTATTTTTTATTTTTGCAGTTGTTTGTCTAATAGACCAGGCTTGTGCCGGTTGAATTCTGTTTTCCAGGGGCCTCCCTGCATGGCTCCACAGAGAGGAGGGCCTCCACATTCAGCACAGTAGCCTATTCAAGGCCTGGATTTATGGGGTACGGCTAAGCACAGGCCGGCCTTGTGTGGAGGGCGCAGCCTGAACCCACCAAAAGGCATAAATTTGATTTTTATGGCGGGAGCTTTTTTTGCTCGCCCCCTCCAAAAACTGGAGGGTCCATGTTTCAATCTCAGGCCTATATACTGGCCTACTTGTTCCACATTTTGGCTGTAGCTGTGGGCCAGCGATATAAATGTGACTGACTGAGTCACTGCCTGATGAACTTATATTATTCAGCCAGTTAGACCTAAGACAAATTAGCCAATCACAAAGCAATCATCCCTCAGGCTATGGGATGTAGTCTGTCTATTGGCCTAACCAAAGAATCACAGCTAGGACACTGGTATACATTTTTGTTTTTTCCCTGAAAATGAATTTATTTTCACTCTCAAGAATTAAAGATCTATAAGTGTCCCTTTGGTTACCAACTCTCCATAATTTAGCTGAGGACCACCAAGAAACCTCTCAAGGACCACTTGTGGTCCAGAGACCAGTAGTTGAAAACTTGTTCGAGTTGTTCTACATCTGAGTAATTTAAGATATTCACTTTCAAGATTTATTTTGGTCATTTTATCAATTTATTTTGCTCATTTTACCCTTTAATTAATTAATGAAAAAATAGCCCTCCAAATTTCCGCACACATGGATTCGTCAAAATATTGCCCTTGAGGAAACTTAATTTGGGAATCCTGTCGTACACTTACGGGTTATGCCTTATAGTGGGAGAGTTGCCATATTCCTGTTCACTACTATGTCCCGGGCGCTCGCACTGCTGGAGGAGCATGGAGCCAATAGCATCCCTTTCACAAACTGTTAACAACTGACATTCTCCCGATACGGGGCGTCTCGCGAGACAGTCTGCAAGGCTGCAGCTGGGTCCTACTGGGGGTAGGAGAAGCAGTAGGAGTATATGCAGAAATGAGTTGGCCTCAGGTATTTAATCCACCTTTAATGACTTTAAAAACCTTCTAGTTGTTCTTTAATAATAGTACAACATAAACATTACAGAGGCGGTTGTCGTGACTGAACTATACTTTAAACCAGTTGTTGTTTTGCATACGCCCATAAACTAGATCTTATTTGCGTTCTTGTTGAAAACAATGTATTAACTAACCCAACTGCAGTTAGGACTCAGAGAGGCTCTGTATAGTCATGTGACAAACCACGCCACCGGGCTGCTCAGCTCTGGTTTCTGACCCCCCAATATCGCAACTCTCCCACAAGACTCTGGCGTAGGTTAAAATTGACTGATCACGGGTTGAAATCAAGACCTTTTCTACACGGACACAAAGACAAAGATAGTATATACAACAAGTCCCAAGTCATATGCGGGACATCACTTGACCTGAACCCTGTGATCCCGTCCCATCCCTCTCTCCTCTCCCCTGGGCTGCAGCAGTCGCAGCAGAGCGCTACACAGTCCCACCTCCTGCAACACCAGCAGCAGCAGCAGGGCCATATCTCAAACTGAACAATGACTTCATGTCTGTAGAGTTAATTATGTGTCTGTTCCATACCATGGGGTAGAATGAATGAACTCCAGCGCCGTGCTCCATACATATAGGAGTCCTGCTAATGTTCTCCAAACCGTGGAGGCACTGTAAAGGCAGAGACACGAGACAGAGCTATTAGACCAATATAATGAGTTTACGTATGAGTAATGGCTGCTCAAGTTAGTCCATGCAGCAGGCCAGAGAGAGCTCCAGCCAGTCGCACACACACTCCATGCACGCGTTTATCGGTTTATCTCCTGATTTTAGCCAACCCCTATACCACCACCGCGCACCGCCACCGTCCATTGTGCAGGTTGGGAAATATATGAGCTTGTTTTACTTGCACCCAACGCCCCTGCTCCAAACACACACATACAGTATAGACCTACTGCACAGTTTAAGTTTCAAGTTTCATGACTTGACTTAACTTCACACGTCACACTATTGTTTCATTTTATCGGGCAGTGGTTTTCAACCTTTTTCATACCAGGACCCACTATCTATTCAGAATTTGAGCCACGGACCACCATTTGATGTTGAGTTTAGTCTCTCTGACCCAAAAATAAGCAAGTTTGTGTCTCTCTTAGGAGAGATAAATGGCCAATTGTTGTTCAAAATGACAATTCTACACATTGTAATACATTGTCTAATTGTGTACATTCTTGAACATTAAGTAATTCAGATGTTTAAATATAATTTAACTCTTGAGAGTTTAAAATGATACCAAACCAAATGGAATGCGTTCTCTAATTGGTTCAGAAACCGTCTGTGCTAGATAATCGGGTTGGATCTATAATTAAAAACGCACCGTTTCCGGTTCATTCCACCTATAACCATTTATTGCAGGGAATGGAATAGTTAAACATGGCTCTTTAAGATGTTCCCTAAACCATCGTTGCTATGCAATTGAAAAGCAGATTTCCTGTGTATAGGAAGCCGTTTCTAAACAGACCTTGTTGACGGAATGAGGTGTGATTGGTGTGCTGGACAGCGTGGCTGATTGAAAGCAATCAGCAGACTGACAGCTGATTACAGCTGAGGCGTAGGTGACTAGCACGCTCTGCACAAGCTAGCGCAATGCTTCATTTTGTGATATGTAATCCAACATAGACATCATCAGGCCATGAAAGCCCGAACTGTGCCCACAGCAGTTCATTTTACTGGTGTTCATCTGCGCAGCTTTACAGTCATTACGGTAACACCATGCTGCATATGTAAAAGAGCCCCTTCCTTTGTACCCGTCTAAAATACAACTGCCCATTCCAGACCACAAATACACAGGCATGCTTGACAGGAACTGTATTTCCTGTCTTTATAAATGCTACTGTACTTGTACATGTACGCACGCCTGCAGGTGTGTGTGTGCTAGTGTGTGAGAGAGAGAGAGGGTGGTAACAGTGACACTTGGTGAAAAAAAACACTATATTCATACTCGGACAGACCCAGCCAACCAGGGACCAGGCCAGGCAGGGACACACACTGCTGGAAAATGGAGTGGCCGCACCACTCAAAAATATTGAAACTTTCCTTGAGTTCATACAGGGCCGAACACAGACATCAACTGATATACTTTAACGCTTCATGACTTTTACTGCACAATTTTCCATTGCTCTTCATCAGGTGCATTTCACTTATGAAAGAAAGTCACGGAAGGTTTTGTAATCTTACGATTCTTGCGTACTTTTGACAAGCAAAACACTGTTCGCACTGGAAATGGGAAATTATGCCAATTTACTAGTACAGTATATTTGGCATTCAGAGATGATTTATGGTGCCGGAATGTTGTGCTACCTGCAATAATGACTTCATCACAGCACTTAAGCCTGAACGTGGCTAACTTTACCACTTTTTACTACTTTCCAACGTGGCGCTGCTACAGCAACCACTTGCTGAGGCAATTCTAGTGTTGGGCCAAGAAACCTCATATCTCAATATTTCATTTCATCCATTGTATGTGTTGATGTAAATGTAGTGTCACACAAAATTCTTTGTGGTTGAAGTTAAATTTAAAGTGACGGAACACATTTTCTTCATGGGACATTTCCCGAAACCTATAACTATTCGGCACATTTCTGGCCAACCAACAACACCATCCACACATCTGCAGTGGGAGAAAAAGCAAAGCGAGTGTCGAGTCAAGTAGCGTCGGTGGCGCTATAGCATTGGAGGAGAAAGGTACCATTACAGTGAGAGTCCAGCCACTATATTGCACAATGACGGTTAAAAGGCACCGTTGCAGTAAGAGTGGAGCCATTACAGCATGGTGGGCAAAAGCACCATTACAGTGAGAGAGGGGAACAGGTTCAGCCCCTGGCCTCTCACAGACAGGGGCGGATCTAGGCATGGGCATGGGGGGGGCAATCCCCCCCTAAATACCCAGTCTGCCCCTCCCAAACACGATGCCATGCAAAACCCAAGATATTTCAAATTAAAGTGCTCATATTTAAAATGATTTGAAACACTACTACTGCTACTAACTAACTACAGCTGTGTCACCACTAAACCAACAGCATTTCATCATTGAAAACAGAAAACTCTCTGAGTCAGACCTTTAGCTTTATGCATGCTGCGTGTCTGTTGCAACTTCAACAACAACTGATGTTATTATTGATGCTTTACTTGACTATTAAAAGTCCTGTAACCGAAAATGGTATGGGTGCGACTTCACCGGCGATGAAGCCGCCCCCATACCATTTTCTCTTGCCCCTCCAACATGCCCCCCCCCCAAACGGGAGATGTTACATCCGCCCCTGCTCACAGAGCTCAGTATACAGTCAACAGCAGTACAGTATGTGTGTAAAGTGTATTGGTCCTGATATACAGTAATGGCCCCCGTTGTGATGCAGCAGCAGCAGCCCTGCATGGCTGCTCACAGGACGCATTCTAACCCTCCCCAGCATCATTCCGCAGCGCACAGTGTTTATTTAAATGGATTATTCCTGCTTTGCTGTAAAGCGGGGGGAGCATAAAACACCCAGGGGCTATAGGAAGAATTACCGGCAAAGCCGCGAGGGGAGACCCCTTTAGCGAGATGAGCTTGAGGTCTGAGCTAAAGCTGAGCCAAGCCGAGCCAAACTAGGCCAAGCAGGAGCAGGAGGAGGACTCCCCAAATCCCAAGCCTGCCACAAAAAAAAAAAAAAAATACAACAACAGCCTGTATTTCCGGGCTAATTGTCTCTCCTTGTCATCCCTGTTTACTCAAGCCTCGCCACCCTCTCTCTGCCATAATGGATTCAGAGGTCTGACAAGCCGTGTTTGATTGATTTCTCCCCCTGACCACTCACTGGAAGCACTCCTGGACGCGCTCCAAAGCTGTATTGTGTGCGGGGCCGTCCCGTGTTGCCTATGTGCGCCTTTATGAGCGCACACTTGAATCGTGCTCTGTGTGTGTGTGTGTGTGTGTGTGTGTGTGTGTGTGTGTGTGTGTGTGTGTGTGTGTGTGTGTGTGTGTGTGTGTGTGCGTGTGCCCAGATGGAGCCACTATACCATAACCAGCGCCGTGCCATAACTCTGCGGTGGGATACTGCGGTGTATGGCTCTCAGCCCTGAGGGCATCATTAACATTTAGAAACAGCCCCGGCATCAGTCACACTGCCTCTGCTTAGGTGTGTTTAACCTTTCTATATAGAGGGATATATGGCAGCCACAATGGGAAGGGATTTAACACAGAAGTAGACTCGCTAGAATGGACAAAATCTTTAAGAAAAGAAAAGAACCACTGTCCAGGGTGTACACACACTGTACACATGTATGGTGCTGCACAGTGTTGCGTAGTGACTATACTATTGGCCTGAATATAAGAGTGTTTTTTCCCAATGGAAAGAACCTAAAAAATGAGTCGGGGACTATATTATTTGACATTCAATGTTCTTTTTACACAAATGAGTCTTGAAGAGTCTTGAAGGTCTTATAACCAGGGTTGTGTTATATTAGGGACAATACGGTAGTTACTAGCAATACAACGTATATATTACTGTAATATTATTACTTTTCCCAGT
Source organism: Benthosema pterotum (assembly GCA_039105355.1). Taxonomy (NCBI): domain Eukaryota; kingdom Metazoa; phylum Chordata; class Actinopteri; order Myctophiformes; family Myctophidae; genus Benthosema; species Benthosema pterotum. Next base: position 35,928,841 of record CM076970.1, read on the forward strand.
AAGTAAAATAACTTACTACTCTGCCAAAGCAGTAATATTATTACTAGTTAGGCATATTACTTTTTTGTTTGGTTAGCTGTTGTCTTAAAAACCCTTCATTTAAAGGTTACAGAGAGATTGCTGCTTCTGTAAATTGCTCTGTTGTCTTATAACCGAGTCGTCTTATATTTGGGACAATACGGTAATTACATACATTTTAAACTCTCATAAGTAATATTGCTCAACAGTGATGGCGCATAATTATACAAGCTCTATTGAACACCCTTTATGTCTGTGTGTTGGTTAAAGAAATATTAATAATAATAATAATAATAACTTGCATTTATATAGCGCCTTTCAAGATACCCAAGGCGCTTAACAACATAGAGAACAACAAAACAAAACTAAAGTCCAAAAGCCTGGACAAACAAGTGTCGCTTCAGTGCAGACTTGAAAGAGTCCAAAGTTTTAGCATGGCGGATCTCATAGGGCAGAGAGTTCCAGAGTGCAGGGGCAGCCACACTGAAGGCTCTGTCGCCGAGGGACCGCCTTTTCCCATGGCGTATGGTGAGGAGCCCAAGGTCAGAAGACCGCAGAGTACGTCCTGGGGTGTAGTCCTCAAGGAGGTCGGACAGGTACTGAGGGGCTAGTCCATGGAGAGCTTTGAAGGTGAGCAGGAGGAGTTTGTAGGTGATGCGGTCTTTGACGGGAAGCCAGTGGAGGCGTTTGAGGGTGGGGGTGATGTGCTGCCAGGGTTTGGTCCGGGTCAACACTCTGGCAGCTGAGTTTTGGACATACTGCAAACGGTCCAGGTCTTTTTTGGGGAGTCCGTACAGAACACCGTTGCAGTAGTCAAGGCGGGAGGACACAAAAGCATGTATGAGGGTTTCATACTGATACTGATGTATAGTATTAAAGTGCTTGGATAAAACTTGTAAAATTCTGCTCATCATTTTCTGATTTATCTGAGCTATAGGTGGTTTCTTCCAACAGAGTCATCCTCCCCTCATCCCCGCGTTTAGGATCCTCAAACCCCACGTCCTCCACCATTTGCAACACGTTATCCATCATCCCCACGGCCCGGCCCGCACAGGTAGCCGTTCCGCTCTATGCGATCCGATTCTGTGACGTGGCAGGCCTTTGTGTGTGTGCCAGAGTGGAGAGCGTTCCGCTGACGGATGGCAGAGCTGTCGTCTCTCCGGATCACCTCCGTTAAAATGACAGATCTGACCCCGGCAGAGACTGAGGTCAGTTAAAGTTCAGAGCCCCGGAATTAACCTGAAATCGTCTATTTAGCCCCCCCACAAGCACGCCCAGACCCCCCAGACTAGTGCCAAACACTTCTTCATGTGCGTCTTGTCTTACTCAAGGACACTTGTCCCTGTGTGATTAACAACAGCATAGACAGACACTGCACTTATGCATTTTGAGGACATTATGGCTCCTGCTGTGCCTCAAGATCTGTGCTTCTGTGTACCGTATACGTCTCTGAGATGAGAGATGGTAGTGACAGAAAACGAGAGAGAACGAGACAGAATCGGTAGCTTCTCATTATCGCTGAATAACTAAGCAGCTACCGGGCGCCGGACTCCAAAAATTATGGAGTGCGACTGTCAAAGTTGTTAACCTGTGCCTGTGCGCACAGATGTTTGCCGCAAATACCACGGTTTAATTCTTTACGTCTTCTGTCGACGTGTGCCGCTGTATTCACAGGTAACATTTAGCTTTCCATACGTCTTTGAAAACTGCAATTTGCTCCCCAATTAAAAGACTTGCACGTGCAAATTTCCCCGGAGCTGCATTTGACACTTTGCACAAGCGTATGCACACACACACACACACACACACACACACACACACACACACACACACACAACACACACACACACACACACACACACACACACACACACACAAAACGTGCGTAAGTTATACAACGTACACTCTCTGGCACACGTCTCACTGTGAAATGATTCCATTTCTGATGCAAATCTCAACATGTTTGGAGAGGAGGACATCAACAACACAGTATACTGTAGTATGCACGCTCATATAGCACTACATTATAAGGCAATGTTTAATAAAGGGGAAAACATTGGCCAATGTCAGCTTATATTGATTGATAGAGCACATTCACGGCTGACAGGTTGAACCATTGCATGCGTGTGTGTGTGTGTGTGTGCGTGCGTGTGTGTGTGTGTGTGTGTGTGTCTGTGTGTGTGTGTGTGTGTGTGTGTGTGTGTGTGTGTGTGTGTGTGTGTGTTATGCACATGCAAGCTTGCACAGTTGGACGCTTATTACAGGTGATTAGCCGAGAGGTAAATCACTTGACAATGTACACTTTACGATACATTATGATTAATATATATCAACAGCCATGTCAGTTACTGTGCACAGATGTGTGTGGGTGTGCTGTGCATCAGGTCCTGGTTATACATGTAGGCATATGGCCTGCTGTGTAATATTCTTTTCCTATGATCTCTTGGGTATATACGCTATTCGACATTTGAATTAGTGTACTAAAGTGGGATAAAGATCAGCACACAAAATAATATATACAAAGAAATATATTTAAAGGAAATAAAGGCAACTTTAGTGTGTACAAAAAGATTATTTAGTGTGTTTAAAAACACACTAAATAAATTAAAAACACCCCGAAGTGAGGCAGAGTTAGCACCGCCTGCCCTGAGCCTGACGAATGTTTTGTAGAAGAAAACGTAGAGGAGAAAATGCAGAAAAATACAGCTATATATCTATTTTGATTTTCGGTAAAACGTTGCCTCTACTACCTTTAAAATAATATATTCTTTGATCCCAGAAATGCAGTCTTATAGAATTCATATTTGCTCACAAAGAGATGTAATGCGACACACGCCTTTGTCCACGCTTGGGGGATTATTAAACAATTATCGAAATACACAACACAACAGCCACATGTGGAAACCAATGTGGAGTTATAGAGTATAGCAGGATTTCTGTCATTTGCAATAAACATCTCCCAGGTGGACTGATTGTCTTGTTATCACCCCCCACAACATGTTATCTTACAATAACAGCCCCCCTGCATGCTGGTGGTGGAGGAGGGGGGCGGGGGGCTGTTATTGTAGCGCGAGGTGTATTTTATCCACATATAACCGAGAGCATGGTGAAACAGCACCACGACGAGATGTTCCACCATGTGTGTAAACAACACAGAGTCGAGAGCAAAGTATGAACACAGTGAGATGCACATGGCGGTTTGAAGAGGGGAAAGCAAGACATCTGGTCCCATGGGTTTCATTCCTGCTTTAAGCTCATCGCCTTCACAAACAAAACAAGAACTGCCGCTAACAAGGACGCAAATTCAAAGTGTATAACAAAGAAAACAGAAAATTTCATCTTCTAAAGCACTTCACTCACTGGCATTCGACGAGACAAAAGGAGGTACAAGGCTTCAACAACTAAGAACACACAAACCAAGGCGATTGCTGTCTTCAAATCTTTTTTTTTTTTTTTTTTTTTTTGCTTCGACGTGAATGCAGACAAAGTGTGTTATTTTTAAGATGTCGCAGAATTTCAAAAGACCCTTCAGGAAATTTATTTAGGTTGATGCCTGTGATTGATCATCATGTCTACTATGGAGATGTTATATTCAAACTACTAACATTATTATGTGATTATAGATATAATGTTGTCTCGATGATGTTCCCCGCCAACGATGATGTGATTATATACCTGCTAGGTTAATTAATTGTTTATCATCAACGATAATATGATTATTTACCTGGATTATACCTTTTGTCGTTGTAAATGTTGGGAGGGGGGTTTGGGGGGGCTGTTAAATTAAAACCCCATATGTGTGACTCACAACTGCATGTACACATGTGCAAATGGGTAATTAATGATTCTGAATCTCAGCAGGATTCACGGCAAGACAAAGAAACTTTGTGAAAGAGAAACATGTGTTCACAACTCTACTGACTACTGTACAACAGTACAAGAAAGTGTTTACAGTGTCTAGTCTAGTACAGTGACACATGTGTGCGTGTGTGCGTACAGCCGTGCACATGTGCGCGTGCACACGTGTGTGTGTGTGTGTGTGTGTGTGTGTGTGTGTGTGTGTGTGTGTGTGTGTGTGTGTGTGTGTGTGTGTGTGTCCCTAACGCCAAGACAACTCTGATTATTCCGGATATGGGGTAAATGGGAATTAATTTGCTTTGGCTTGAAGCCGTCACATCTTCACACTTTTAGAAGCCGAAAAGATTACATCATCTTTAGCACTCGGCTCTCGCTCTTTCATTTCGCGCAAGCCACAACACACACACACACACAACACACACACACACACACACACACACACACACACACACACACACACACACACACACACACACACACACACACACACCACACACGTGTGCTAAAGGGTAAGAAAAATACCACGCTGAAATGCCACTATATTTTTCAAATGCACACACATGAGTGCATCACTATATGATATATTCAGGGTCCTGTCTGTGCGGCAAGTGTTTTGAATGACTTGTATGGTAATCTGGAGAGACTATACATTTAAAATAGGGCCAATTCCTGTGGCTCTGAAGAGAGATATGGACAGTTTAGGTCAAAATAGATTGTGTGCCCATTTTCCCCATCAAACACCCACCAAGTGAGGCATTCAAATCTTTAGAAGCCGCGGCCACTTCTGTATTCATACGGCCATTTAGAGATAGAGAGAGAGAGGAAGGAGAGAGATGGCTTGAAAGGAGGATGGAGTGGCGGGAGAGAATGATAGAAGACTCAGTGTGTGTGCGTCGTAAACTGCTATTACTATACTTGTGAGCACCAGTGTTCACACAGGTGTGGTAGAATCTGAGAAATGGATAGGATAATATGATCCGTAAATAATTAAATAAGTTATTATTATTAATATTATTTACAATAATGAAACAATTCACGTTGTCATTAGGCATTTTGGGACTAACCCGTTCATACTAAACTTCTCTGTGCACTGCCCTATACTGTACGCCAAGCCTAAACCTTTTAGGCCATGGGTGCCCAAAAGGTAGATTGTGATCTACCAGTAGATCAGACAGGCT
>CM076970.1:35936394-35963894 GCA_039105355.1 Benthosema pterotum
CACACACACACAGAAATGTATAGGATACCGCACTAGCGTGCGCACGCATGCACACTTATCATCCTCGACAAATACGAGCATGCATATGCATGCGCGAAAGAAGACACTAGACTATTCGTGTGTGCACGCTCTCACGACAAAAGGTGCTCGTGTTTCTTTCTTTCTGCGGGGATCTCTGTTCAATCCGTCCACGTCTCGCCACTGTTAAGGAAACATCAGTGTCTCTCTCCCGCCGCGTTGTCCCCAATACTCCTCTAATTCTGCACCTCGGTCCTCACAGCGCCGCGGCGCATTGATTATATCAGCCGCGCAAAGACAAAGACATAAGACATAAGACGACCTCTCTCTGTGTTGTTCTGTCTTCTCACCACGGTGGGCTCTGACGGAGCCACGTCGTTATTGGTGGATGTTCCTTATGTGTGGCTCTGTAAGATGTCTCAGGCGCGCCTGCAGGGCCAAGCCAAGGGGCGGATCTAGGCATGGGCATGGGGGGGGGGCCCATGCCTAGATCCGCTATATGCCCAGTCTCGCCCAGCAAACACGATGACATGCAAAACAACCCAAAATATTTCAAATTAAAGTGCCTATATTTAAAATGATTTGAAACACTACTGCTGCTATAACTAACTACCGGTGTGTCAACACTAATAGGCCGTGCTCCAACCCAGCAAAAAGAGCCTAGAAAATGACTTTCGTTCCAATGTCTTTGGCACTACTGTTTCAATGCATTTTTGCATAGATAAATACCCTTCTGGGCTTTGGTTAAAAGTTCTCCGCATGATATCCTGCAGTATTTTGTCAGGAGCCAGATATGTACAACAAGTCTGTAACTAAAAAACGAAAATCGTATGTTGCTCTTTTTGCTTGTAAAATGTGATCTATTGATTTTGGCAACCAAAATCTTTCCCAAATGTCATAAATACATATACCTAACATCTGAAACAATTATTGGTGCCATAGCTTACACATAAGTGTATTTAGATCATGAAATATAGCAAATTTGTTAAAAAAAACGCTTCACCTTAAGTGATTGTCACCCAGTACAATGAAACATACACATAGTAAATTTAGCCAAAAGCTTATGTTTCATGCATAAAAATGTTCTCAACCTACTGTGTAATGAAAGGCATTAAAGAACATCAACACATCTTACCCCAAAATGACTGATAATCTATCAAAATGTTACCACGCCCCTAAATTGGAATATTGCAAAAAATGCACAAGACTACAAATGAATGCACTGAAAGTCAGAATTATTGCAGCAAACGGTATGAAACATTTATTAAAATACCAGAAAGTGTCACAGCATCTGTCACCCCCCCCCCCCACCACCACCACCACCACCACCTTCACCTTCACGTCCATCATATACTGTATATAAAATGAAATACAAAATGGCATACAAATTCAACATTATAAAATATGCTTGTTGGCTGTGCAAATAGGCTCTGTAAAAAGAGCTAAATGTATTGCATTAAAATGTATTTAAGGCAGTGCAAGACAGTTTTGCAGACATACAAGAACATCTACCAGTCTCACATTTGCTTTTCTTACAATTACAGTGAATTACAGTGGACTACCTGCAACACAGTGGCAGGATTTCTAGTCACCAATGTAACTGTTAACCCCCATCCTCCATGTCCCATCTATTGGCAATAGGTGAAGGAGTGCACTCATACCATTCAGTGAATGTCTCATTACTTCTGCTTGGTAGTTTGCCCTTTTGCAGTGTTGGTGCAGGGCATCACTGGTTGGGGGAATGGACAAAGCTTTTTTGTTTTCTTCTCTTACTGTGTCTTTGAGAATCACAAGCTATTCTAGTTAATGCCTGAACATACACATGCATACAGTGAATAGACAAAGTGACTTGGACATATGGATTTGACCTTTAGATAAGATACCCAATGTCTTGACGAACAAAATATTTCACTTCGGGCACATTTAAATCCTCTCCTGTGGGGGGTACGGGCATGTCATACTGGGAGATTACCAGTTGTCTTTAATATCAATCAAAGTCAAAGTCGCATGATTTGTCACTACGTTACCACAGCGAAATTGGACCTCCGCTTTTAACCCCATCACTTGGAGTGGTGAGCTCCAAGGAGCGGTGAGCTGCGGCTTGCCGCGCTCGGGAATCATTAGCTGATTTTGACCCCAATCCATCCCTTTGATGCTGAGTGCCAAGCAGGGAGGCATTGGGTCCCATTTTTTAGAGTCTTTGGTATGACCCGACCGGGAATCGAACCCCGGCCTCCCAGTTCCAGGGCGGACACTCTAACCACAAGGCCACTGTTCTGGTCATCATCTGTGTACACTGTAACACTGTAGTGTCCTTAGTCCTTAGTGCTCTGTAGTTTTCTGCCCAGGTGTACTATCATGGTTCATTGTCACTTTCTGCTTCTCTTACATTGGTTGAGTCAGTTTTTGTTGTATTAGATGAATGAGGTAGACTGTCTAGAAGTTTTATCTGCTGTTAATGTTTCAACACAAACATTTTAGAGATGATGTGCTTTGAGGGGCAGTGCAACACCAGTTGGGGCCTGCCCTGCCTGTAAAATAGAATGATAGGGAAAGATTAGCACAAGTGTAATAAAGTATTTTTTTTGTTCCTTCTTTTATTTCAGAAAGAAACATCCATCCATCCATTTAATTTAATGGTCCATAAAATTAACTATGGAGAGGTTCCAACGGTACTAAGGGCATGCTTCACGCAGGTTCATGAGCTACACAACCATTTTACTAGAGCCAGTATTGCGGATATGGTGCTGCCGTCTTTTAAAAGCAAGGTGGGCAAAGGCTCATTTATTTACATAGGAGCCACACAGTGTAGTAGAATAGCCTGGAAGCTAACTTAAAACTGACTTCTAATTTAAGGTCCTTTAAACAAAAAACAAAGGTATGGTTAATTGAAAATGCCCCACTATAAGTGGCCAGCATAGACATCCCTTTGGGAGATGGGGGCATGTATTCTATGTGTCACTTCGTAATGTAAAAAATGTATGGTAATGTAATGTACCTTTCATATGAATCATTTTGTAATGTAAATAATGTATGGTAATGTAATGATGTACTTTTGTTAACTTATGTTCAGTGTAAATCAAATCAAAAATCATCCATTATGCATAGTCACGTCATGGTTAACAATGAGAACCAGTTCAGTTTAAACTAGCATTTTTTGCGACAGGATGAATGAATGAAAGAAAATCGTATTAACAGAAATGAGAGTTACAGTACAAGTCAACTACACACTGCTACAGAACTGATAACAGTGGTAGAATTACAGTACAATTCAAGTACAACTACAGCAAATCTGAAAAACTGATTAACTAGTTAATACACTTGTTTACAATAGTAGCCAACTTGTTCATTTCATTAAGACATTCAAATACATACTAAACAACTAGTTCAGTAAAGTCAGAAACAGCAAATCATGGAGGTAAAATCATAGTGGAGGTAAAAAGGAAAAGAGGAATGTACCTAGAGGATAGGGGGGGTTGGGGGGCGATTAGATATACATTTGTTGTTTTACAGAGGCCAGTTTCGAATTGCAGCCATCTGTAGGTGCCCAGGATAAATCTGATGTTTTTGTTTGTACGATAATGGTCAAAGACACACCACAGTTTACCTGAAATCTGAAGCAACAGCATCCGCAGTCTTCCTCTTCTTCTGTCTCTACAAAAGTCGTTGTAGCTGACAGCAAAAGGTTGTTTCTGAAAACATGTACACATAGACACAAATGTTGTTGGTCAATGCCTTACTTTTGAAATATGCACTGTAATAACTCACATACTATATAATAACTCACACTTGGTCTGTGTTGCAGTGCGTGTTTCCGTAGCGTTGAACATGAGGCAGCTCTTGTGTTCTGTCTATAACAGGACTGATGGTCTCAGCATCCTTCAGCAACAGGCCTTTAAACAAACAAAATAACAATGATAATCTGCTGTATTGTCAAATCACAGATTTACAAATTTACAATTGTGTGTGTGTGTGTGTGTGTGTGTGTGTGTGTGTGTGTGTGTGTGTGTGTGTGTGTGTGTGTTGTGTGTGTGTGTGTGTGTGTGTGTGTGTGTGTGGTGTGTGAGAGAGAGAGAGAGCATTAAACGTGGTAAATGACAGTGGTCAAAACAACAGGCCTTGCTGTGACCTGCACCAACATAACCTCCAACCTCCAATTCCATTTTGTTATTTTATCCCCTCAACTGTTAATATATGAATTAGCTGTAGGTGTTTTAGCCACACATTGTTCTTTTAATCAATGATAATCAATATAAAATAATTTCACTTCATCACCAAAGGCTTTACTGCTTCCCAAAAATACATGAATATGGACATTAACATATTTTGCTGTTGAAATTGACAAAGGAACTGACACATTTTGTCTTTCTAATTCCCCAAAGCCTGGGAATCAAATGCAGATCATCAAACACTTCTGATGTAATGGAAACATTATGCAGTGTAGTGCTGGGCACATTTGGCACCAAGGATCACTGGTTTAAGTGCAAGCCTACGCACAATTCAACATTCGTAAAACTCTGAACTCTGACTGCATGGGGACTGGGGAGAGTCATTATTGCTCACAATATAATATAATGTATAATATACACTAATCAAACAATAATGTGAGACAACATTTTTTTTTAAAGGAAGCGATGTGTGTTATATTAGTGTACAATGAACATAATTATGTTGGAATTAATGCTGACATTGAAATCGCACAATATAGCTGCCTATTAGAAAATACAAACATTGGCACATTGTTTCCAAATGGGTGCAGAGCCCTGATATGCAGTATTAGGCTACAGTAATAGCACCATGATCAGCAGGGGTGTAGTGGAGGGGGGACGCGGGGGACGGCGTCCCCCCACTTCTCACATCTAAAAATTTTTGGGTCTGAAAAAAATCATTAGCATGGTGAAATACATCTTGATGACATCATCAAGATGTGTTTCACCATGTTAATGACTTTCTTTTTTCTGAGAGTGTACAAATGGACCCTAGCGGGTCCATTTGGTTCACATTTGTACACTCTCAGAAAAAAAAATCAAATGGGGGGGAATTCCCCTTTCAGAGGCGTCCCCCCACTTCTAAAAGTACCACTACAACACTGATGATCAGTCATACAATAACAAATCAATACCAGACAGTCAAAACCTGGAAAGCCAGTTTTCTTTAAAATCTCTCAAAAAACTGTTTTAGTGTGTGTGTGTGTGTGTGTGTGTGTGTGTGGTGTGTGTGTGTGTGTGTGTGTGTGTGTGTGTGTGTGTGTGTGTGTGTGTGTGTGTGTGTGTGTGTGTGTGTGGAGGGGGAGCGCTTACTGTGAAAGATGATCTCCAGCAGAAGCAAACAAAGCCACTGTTTAGCTCAGGATCTAAGTGTCCCACCATGTTGCTGCAAAACCTGGATGTCCTCCTCCTGTACTGATAAAAACGTGCATATAGCACCGTTTGGATTCCTCTGTATGCACTTTTCTTTCTTTGTTTTGATTTATTTTGCTCCTGCTGCTCGATGTAGCGGTCGCCATTGTTGTTATGATGGGGAAGGGAATAAAGCTGCCACGCGATTGGAGCATGTGACCAAAACCGCACCACTCCCCCTTAAAATACTAGTACGCCTAGTAAGAAATAGTCCCGTCTTTGATTGCCGATTATAAAAATACTGCAGGATGGCACATGGAGAACTTTTTTTATTTGGGCTTTCTACATATATCTCTCTTTTCATGAAGCCAAAAATTATGTAGTGCCACGGGGGTCGATACGAGAGTGAACGAAAATCGCCTTGGGAGCACGGCCTATAAACCAACAGCAGACCTTTAGCTTTATGCATGCTGCGTGTCTGTTGCAACTTCAACAACAACTGATGTTATTACTGATGGTTAATTGCCTAATAAAAGTCCTGTAAGCAAAAATGTTATGGGTGCGGCTCCTGCCCTCAGCCGCCCCCATACCATTTTCTCCTGCCCTCCCAAATGGGAAATGTTACATCCGCCCCTGCACCGCTGTGCTAGCAAGCTGGCCCCTGCCGACAGGAGGTCTTCCATTATAGTTTCCTGTAATCACGACTGGTAAAGAGATGAAATAAAGAGGTAGATTCTTTACATGGGCCGCGCTAAAGAGCTTGGCTCCTTTTCGCTTCACTCCCTTTTTCTTTTCACTGCATGCCTCTATCTCATCTCTCTCTCTCTCTCTCTCTCTCTCTCTCTCTCTCTCTCTCTCTCTCTCTCTGTCTCTCTCTCTCTCTCTCGCTCTCTTGTAAAAGCCACTAACTGATCAAGTGGAAAGCATGGCATGACTCCAGGTCTCAAGTTAGATGAGTTCCATTGGAGGGTGACTACTGCTATACCTATCCTATCAAGCCAGGGTCAGCGTGTGCATTCATGTGTCAATGTTTGTGTGCGATGTTGTGCATGTGCGAGTGTATGCGTGTGTATGCGTGTGTGTGTGTGTGTGTGTGTGTGTGTGTGTGTGTGTGTGTGTGTGTGTGTGTGTGTGTGTGTGTACAGTATCAGGGGCGGGGGTAACACTTTCTATGATCCCTACATTTATAATACATTATGAGAGCATTTATAGTGCATTATAAATGCATTCATAATGCCTCATAACTACACTCATAAACAGACATAATGCTTTGTGATGCACTATATCAGTAGTCATGAAACATTATAATGTCATTGTCATAATGAATTATAACAGCTTAAATTCCAAGGATTCTATGGATGTTCTTGAATACTTATGAAGACCACATCTATAATGCATGATGAGGGTTTATAATGCACTCTTGACTGACTGCTTATAATAGATTATGAAAACCTACACATGCAGTTCATGTGAACTGTAGTAATGACTTATGGCATGCTATAATGGCCCATTCATTATCATGAGTTATCATTGCATGGGTTAAGTAAAGTGACACACATGTACAGTGTTGGGTATCGTTACTTTATAAACTAACGACGTTAGGTTATTGGACTACTGCCCCCTAAAACTAATCTCGTTAAGTTACAAGTTACTTTCTATAAAAAGTAACGTAATAGATTATTTTCCGTTATTTTCCGTTCCTGAACACAATTAAAATACTCTCTTTTCTCTTTGTTTTTAACGTATGCACAATTTAGTTGCATTGTATTACCAGTGCATTAGTCGCACTCCACGTTGCGCACATGGAAACCACCACCAACAACAACAATAGTGACACCATGTCACCTACTATGATCTAGGTTGCTACAAAGTAGGCTATGCATCTCAGATGCACAGTAAGCCTACAGACAATATTATGTTGTACGCGGTACAACCAGTCCTCTCCACACTGCGCGATGACAACACAACCAGCTCTGCAGGTCAGGCTGCAGACCTGCAGGCTTCTCAATCTCTTCCCATCGTAACCCAGCCTATGAACAAGACAGTAGTATAAGACAAGGCACGGCGGCCAAACAATGAATTAAACATTACTCACCTAATAACGCAGCCAGAGTTTATAGCCGATTCCCAATCGCGTGTTAATCCAAAAATTAATCCAAAGTGTACAGCGTCATTGTTTACAAGACTTTTAGCAAGTCGCGCCTACAGTAGCTGTGTCACTATGCAAGCAGCCAGCGGACTTCCTCTTCCTCTTCCTTTCAAAATAAAAGATTCATACTAGAGTATAACTAGACACTAGCTAGACAGTAGGTTTACTTTTATTTCTTAGGCGGACTTACAGGATGTGCAGACAGAAAATGTAAACTACGCACATCACTCGCAGAAGGATGAAGCCACAACGTGCAGTCGGCTTATTCTACCATAACAGAAGGAGGAATATACGCTACAACACCGGCAATCTCAAGAAAATGAATTGCGACGAACTATAGTAACGAGTTACTTTTTTGGAAATGTAACTAAGTAACTAACTACTAAATTGCAAAAATAACTCGTTAGGTTACTCCGTTACTAATAAAACTAATCTGATTAGGTAACGTCGTTATTGATAACGGCGTTATCTCCATCACTGCACATGTATGCATTTATAATCAAGCATAATTGATCATAAAGCGTCATTGTTGGGGCTAAGTAAAGTGTGATTCATTTGCTTGCTTTTAAAAGAATCTATGCTGCAAAAAACAAAGTTGTCCTTTTATGGGTAGTGTGTTTTGTTGTTTGTTTGTTTGTTTGTTTTTTCTACTTGGGATTGCCACCCATTTTTGAATTGGCCTTGGTGTTTCCAGCTATTTTCAAATTAAAATGTTCAAGGTAGAAACACACATACACACACGCACACACAAAACCTGACTCTGTGCATGGGGCACCTGCAGACCTTGCCAATGTCCTTCTCTATGTTTGTTCCATACACTAGTTAAGGAACAAACATGCTTTAAGGTTAATTCTACAAAGAGCAGAACTGGGACGGATAACGTATTCTTCCACCTGCTATCCCCTCATGACAACTTTGTTGTTTGTTTTTGTTTTTTGTTTTTTTGTTTTTCTACTTGGGATTGCCACCTATTTTTGAATTGGCCTTGGTGTTTCCAGCTATTTTCAAATTGAAATTGTCAAAATAAATGTGACAAATGTATTTAGTCTCTTGTCCATAAATTCACACCATACACATTTTACTGTATTTGTCTTGCATAATAATCACTCAAGATGCAGCATAGATTCTTTTAAATGCAAGCAAATGAATCACACTTTACTTAGCCCCAACAATGATGCTTTATGATCAATTATGCATGATTATAAATGCATACATGTGTGTCACTTTACTTAACCCATGCAATGATAACTCATGATAATGAATGGGCCATTATAGCATGCCATACTACAGTTCACATGAACTGCATGTGTAGGTTTTCATAATCTATTATAAGCAGTCAGTCAAGAGTGCATTATAAACCCTCATCATGCATTATAGATGTGGTCTTCATAAGTATTCAAGAAATCCATAGAATCCTTGGAATTTAAGCTATTATAATTCATTATGACAATGACATTATAATGTTTCATGACTACTGATATAGTGCATCACAAAGCATTATGTCTGTTTATGAGTGTAGTTATGAGGCATTATGAATGCATTTATAATGCACTATAAATGCTCTCATAATGCATTATAAATGTAGGGATCATAGAAAGTGTTACCAAATAAACCAAGATATTTCAAATTGCTTATAATTAAAATGATTTGAAACACTCCTACTGCTACAAACTAACTACCTACAGCTGTGGCACCACTAAACCAACAGCATTTCATCATTGAAAACAGAAAACTCTGAGTCAGACCTTTAGCTTTATGCATGCTGCGTGTCTGTTGCAACTTCAACAACAACTGATGTTATTATTGATGCTTTACTTGACTAATAAAAGTCCTGTAACCGAAAATGGTTTGGGTGCGGTATGGGTGAAGCCGCACCCATACCATTTTCTCTTGCCCCTCCAACATGTTCTCTTGCCCCGCCCAAATGGGACATTTTACATCCGTCCCTGTACAGTATGCGCGCACGATGCTTCTAAAGGAGAGCCTCGTCTCTAACAGGGGTGATGGGTGGTGGTGGGGTGGGGGTATAGGGGAGGTAGGGGAGGGAGAGAGGGAGGGCGTGGGTCGCTCTCCAGCTAGCATTGCACTATTTCTGGTCCCCTCTCCACCTCTCTCTCCACCTCCCTCTCTGCCTCCCGCATGCATAAGTCACCAGCTGCTATCTGAGGCGGGCTGATAAGGAGGAGCCATGTGGGCCGCACGGTGTTACAGATACATACATACAGTACATACATACAGTACCACACGGTCCGCGGCAACGCACGCATGCAGGCATACGTGCACACACACACACACACACACACACACACACACACACACATAGACCACGGTAGCCTACATGTAGCCACGTGCATGTGTAGGCATTTTGTGCATAACACATAAACACACACGCTCGCTCACACGTACATACACACAGTCACACATACACACACACACACGAAAAGCTGTAAAACAGCCTATTAGGCCCCGTCCCATCATATCTCTGAGCCCACCTCATCACCGACCTAACACCGTAAAACTTTAACACACCTTGGTGTGCATGCATGTGTGTGTGTCTGTGCAACACACACACACACACACACGCACACACACACACACACACACACGCACGCACCACACGCACGCACACACACAGTAAAAACCCCAGTGTTGATGTAATGCCAAGAGTGTAAAAAAATAAAAATGACCCAATCAACCCCAGAGGGTCTGTTCTGGACACTCTGGGTGTTCATTTAACTCTGCTCTTTATATGTTATTTTACAGGTTGAGTATCATTACGGAGGCTCTAATAGGGTTGTTCTTGTGTGTGAGGTCCTCTGGTTTTATTTGCCTGGTGTTTCCTCTGCAGATTGGGGCTTTACAAGCGTAAAGCCGACCTGTTATTACCTCACTGTCACCATCCCTGTCGAGCGTTAAAGCCACTGGCCGAGGGCAACTCTATACATTTAAAGGGGAATTCCACCCATTTTCAATATTTTACTATGTCATTAATCCCCTGATGGCTAATCAATCAATAAATCAATTAAAATGCAGGCTGCTGACGCAACGGAATTTAGGTTGGTTTGTCTAAAAGAAAAGATTAATTTAGACGATTACCTTTTTTTTTGTGCTTGAATCGTCCAACAATCGCCGCGGCTTGATTTGACTTGTTTATGATATAAAACATGGTTGCAGCGTTCGCTCCCAACCGGCTTGTTATGATAAAGATGAGAGCTGCATCTAACACTGTGACCCTGTAGCACAGGAAGTAGAAGGTCTTCTTTCTACTCTATCTTTGCCACTTCTGGTGATTGGCAACTTACTCTGCACACACCTAGTGGCTATAGTTACAGTATATAGGCCCTACTAGACAGCATAAATGAGAGCGATGTGTAGGTTCTCTATTTGAATGGAAATAACTTAAAATACCATTATGTCCATTACGCGTGGAATTCTCCTTTAAGTACTGTAGTGTCATTTCTTACACTTTTCATTGTTACTTTTACTCTCTAACCATTCATCTTCGAACCGCTTATGCATTGTCGGGTCGCGGGGGGAAAACAGTTCCACCAGTCCATTTTTTAATGTTTACGCTCTCAAAGAGTTACACCTGGTTAACCAACTTTCCATCATTTAGCCTGAGGACACCTGGAACCCTCCCAAGGACCACTGCGGTGTTTTTTAATGCTTGAGTACAATGCTAAGCTTGGAATGGATCAATAATCAAACCATATTTGCCTTAACCCATTATATGGAACCCCTAGTGGTATTTTACCCTAGTTGAAGGGAACACCAATATGCGTTCTTACAGATGTACTGTTTACAACATGAAAAATTTGATGGTGTTACACATAATTTGAAGTTTCCAGTACACTTAGGATAATTTCAAACATTTTTAGAATCGGATAGTCTACAATGGGTTAATGTGCCTTAACCATGATACTTATGGATTAAATATAAATAATAATTATTTAGTTAAATTAAATAATTTTAATCTAAATAATTTACCTGCATATTTGCGAGGTACATGGGGCTCAATTTGCTTTTTAAACCATTCTGTACTGTACTTGCGGTGTTTTAACTTTCATTGAAAAATAGGCATTCACGGTCATAGCGCGCCACAGAGTGGCGTGCTATGAGCCGTGAACACCTGCTATTTTTGGGGAGAATGTGAGCATGCAGCACAAATCTTTCAGAATGTTTTGTAGAATCTAGAGTGTCAGGTTGAAATGTTTTTTGATAGATGGTAAATCCACTGTGGTCACAAAAGGATCTGTCATCTGTCATCACGCCAACCAGGGAGACGATATTTATTGACGGGCCGACAGGGAGGACTCGACGACCAATAGATATCATTTTTTTACATTACATACAACAAGTTTACATTACATACAACAAGTAACAACATTACTACTTAAAATTAATATGAAGATCATCATATTCTTGTCTAGTTGTTGTCCCACATCGTTTCTCCTTGAGAATGCCCAGATTAAGGTAGAGGAGGCAACTCTACTCTACTAATTATTACCACAATCTGACAGAGACAGGTTATAGAAACTTGTTTTTATTCATAAGAAACTGACAGGATTTTAGATGACACAGATTCTACATAGTAGAATCTGGCCTTGTTCCTAAACGGTTTGAGGCGTGCGGAGCGTGCCGACAGCCGCAGCACAGATAGCGCAGGGCCCTAGAGAAAACCGCATAGCTGGAATACAAACAACGTCAGCTCTACTTCCCCAAAAAACAACAACACAACAAGCTGTACTTCCTTTTGTCTACAGCGGTGATGACGATTAGCATCAGGTGTTTACCTCAGTCTGCGCTCTGGAGATAGATGCTGTGCTGTGTGCGTGTGTCAGACACACACACACACACACACACACACACACACACACACACACACACACACACACACACACACACACACACCCACACACACACACACAGTACAAGAGCATCAATTAGCATCAACCTCAAGTACAATTATTGGTTGATTTTTAATCATACGAGTACAGTACATTCCAATAGTACACACAGTAGTGTGTTTGTGTGAGTCGTGCACGTGCATGTGTGATTCGTGCACGTGCATCGTGGGAGAGTTCTGTTGCCATAGTAGAGTGAGACTAAAACACTCTACTATATTCAAGAAAACACCTTTTTTTTCCCTCTCTCTCCATCACTTGTAATAAAGGCATGAGACACATCCGGCGCTATCACACATGCACAAACACAACACACACACACACACACACACACACACACACACACACACACACACACACACACACACACACACACACACACAACACACACACACACACACACACACACACACCACACACACACACACACACACACACAGAGACACAGAGAAAAGACAGTCACACGCATATTCACAGACACATACACGCGCACCCACAACTCTGCCATATTATTGCGGCTTCCGCAAAAACACAGTTAAGTTAATGTATGCATATATGAGGCCAGGGGAACTGGCGCTTTTCGGCAACAACAGAACGAGCACAGACGCATTAGCGCTTAGGCCCATACACATTACAGTGGATAATTGCCTATTGCATATTTCCTCATGTGCACTCACTGCTCTCCCGACTAGCGCCGGGATTGGATTCAGACGGCGGTCGCAGAACCATTAATAGAAATTAAGTACCAGGGAGAGCTACTGGAGAGAGACCAGTGGAGCCGGAATGGAGTTTATGTGAAAGATAAATACATTTCTACAGAAGAGTGCCTCCGTTTATTGGTTGGGAAATGCACTGTGATATCACCGAGTGGCAACAAATGAGTATATGAGAATGGGCCAGATATGGGGGGGGGTGAGGGGGGGAAAGAAAATGTTCTGGGTTTAGAGTCTGCGTGATGGAGCCGACCCCGAATGCACAAAATGTGTTAAATGAAGTTAGGTTTGGACCTTGTGGTTCTTCTTATTCATTGACCCAGTAGTAATCATTACCACAGTAATGAGGATCAGCTCTTTTCACATCTGAAAAGACAGGGCAAGATACACCAATTTCATCCAATCAGGAGAGAATGCTCAGGATAGAGGATAAATGGTGCATTTATATTGCGCTTTTATCCAAGACGCTTTACCTTTAGGGAAACCTTGCAAGGCACCAACCAGCAATCGGGAGTAATTTGGGGTTCAGTGACTTGCCCAAGGACACTTTGACAGGTAGACCTTGGAGGAGCCAGGATTCGAACCACCGACCCACGGATCATTGGACAACCTGCTCTACCTCCTGAACCACAGCCACTCGGGAGAAGGAAGTGGAGCTGAAAGTATACAGCATCGCTTTAAAACACTATCGTAACCCACTGGAAAAAAACACACACACAAACACACACACGCACAACACACACACACACACACACACACCACACACACACACACACACACACACACACTACACGGCATGATGTCACAAGGCATGACCACATCAGGAGGCATGACACACTGACAGTCTGACTCAAGTGGTCAAGTAAACGTGACATATACGGTGCAGAGATAGTGCCTCAGTAAACTATAGATTCAAAGACAAACCAATATCCTAATCAGACTAAACAATTACAATTAAAAATAATCTGTAGGCCTATATTTAAATAATATGGATACCAAGTAACCAACCACCTAACATCTACTGAAATCAGTGCTGTTGTGCTGTAGATATACGTGACAGCCAAACGCTATCTATCAATATTGTAATTGATCGAACAGCTACTGTAAAATGGATGCCCCTCTACGTCACCCCTCACGCTAAAAAGGCCCCTTATCTGTCAACCCCTGGAGTGTCCCTCCATCCAGTCTGATGTCAGAGAGATTACATACTCATCTCTCTCTCTCTCTCTCTGTCAAACACACACACACACACACACACACACACACACACACACACACACACACACACACACACACACACACACACACACACACACACACACACACACACACACACAACACACACACACACACACACACACACGTGGAGTGGAGTTGAGTGAGTGAAGCTAATGAAAATTCAGGCTCATCCCCCGCTGTCTAATGGGCCTAATAACAGAGAGTCACTGGGGGCCTCGCGCATGTCAGCCAGATTACAGGACGCCTATGGGCTGGATGGACAGCTCCTTGGCAGGAACACACACCCACGTATGCGCAGACAAGACACTATACAAACACACGAGCGCCATGCACACAGACACACACCCACCAGGGGCGGATACAACATGTCCCATTTGGGGGGCAAGAGAACATGTTGGAGGGGCAAGAGAAAATGGTATGGGGCGGCTTCATCGCCCGTGGTGCGAAGCGACGAAGTCGCTCCCATACCATTTTCAGTTACAGGACTTGTATTAGGCAAGTATAAGCATCAATAATAACATCAGTTGTTGTTGAAGTTGCAACAGACACGCAGCATGCATAAAGCTAAAGGTCTGACTCAGAGAGTTTTCTGTTTTCAATGATGAAATGCTGTTGGTTTAGTGGTGACACAGCTGTAGTTAGTTAGTAGCAGTAGTAGTGTTTCACATCATTTTAAATATAAGCACTTTAATTTGAAATATCTTGGGTTGTTTTGAATGGCATCGTGTTTGGGGGTCAGACTGGGTATTTAGGGGGGGCATTGCCCCCCCATACCCATGCCTAGATCTGCCCCTGACACCCCCACACACAAGAACAGTCTCAACCTCTGACTGTCACCTCACAAAGGCACATTTGCTGTGTGCCTGTCTGTGCGCTTCAGCCTCAGCCGCAGCCACCTTTCCTACCACTAGGGGGCAAGGGTGAGCTTTGTGTCAGAGGAGAAACAGCATAAAGCCAACACGGTTCTCTCTCTTCCTCATCCTATAACAGTCTCCAATATGAGGCTCTTCAATTACACACATGACTTATCCCATTGTGGTGTTGTTCTACTGTGCTACAGATCATGTTCTGCATACTTATGTCGGCCCTCCTCGTACGGCGTGCACTCACTCACTCACTCACTCTCCTCCTCCTCCTCCTCTTCTGGTAAAGTTTCAGAATTAAACCCTTCCCTGCTGCCAACGTGACAGAGAGAGTCTCCCTGTGTCTACAGCTAGAACACCCATTCAACGATGTTTTACACATATATTTCTAACCATTAAAATGGTTCTGGGGCTTCATTTCCATCCAGTGCTAGTTGGAAGAGGAGAGGACATGAGTTCTCATGCATGGGGGACAAAAAAGTGCATTTAGGTGTAGTGCCTATCCAAGACGCTTTACATAGTGCATTACATTTACACATTCAACACAACCAGCACAACGGGAGCAATTTGGGGTTATTGGCGCCTTGCCCAATGGCACTTCTACATGTAGACAGGAGGAGCCGGGATTCGAACCGCCAGCCCACGGGTCATGGGACGACCTGCTCTAACTCCTGAGCAACAGTCACCCCACCGAACAGGACATGCAGTGGTTTTTAACCACCAGTGGTCCCTGAGAGGGTTCCAGGTGGTCCTCAGGCTAAATGATGGAAAGTTGGTAACTTTTTGAGAACGTAAACGCTCTCAAGAGTTAAAATATTGATCATCTGAATTAGCCCAAGTCTACACAACTAGAGAATGTAGAATTTTGATCTATGTTTGACTGTTTCGTTTCTAAAATACAGCCTGGTATTGTTTGTGGCGCAAAAGATCTTTAGCTTTGGGTTCTGTGGGGATAAAATGTGATCAAATGGTGGTCCTGTGACTCAAATTCTGAATAAATAGTGGGCCCTGGTATGAAAAAGGTTGAAAACGACTGCAGTAGTGGGACAGGACATGAGTCCCAACTAGGGCTTTTTTGACCCAACATTGTAGATTCTACAAAACATTTGCTCTGAAAGAACAAACGTTGAAACATTTGTGCTGCATTCTCACAATTTTCCCCACAAAATAGCCGGCGTTCACGGCTCATAGCGTGCCACAGAGTGGCGAGCTATGAGCCGTGGACACCCGCTATGTTTCAATAAAAGTTAAAACACCAAAAGTACAGCACAGAATGGTTTAAGTGGGTGAACAGACAGTACAGCAGGTTGGATTGATTCAAAGGGACAAGGTCTGCTTCTGAAAGGCTGTATACCTGAAGCAAACAACCAAATACCCACAACACCTTCATGTCAAGTTATTGAGTGAGAGAGGAGAGGAAAGTGAGAGAAGAGAGGAAAGGGGTGCAAAGAGACAAGAGAAGAGGGAAGAGCCACAGGTGGACAACGGACAGGCTTTACTTGGCTGTACTTGTGGTGTTTTATCTTAAATTGAAAAATAGCAGGCGAACGCCTGCTATTTTTGGGGAGAATGTGAGAATGCAGCAAAAATCTGTCAATACTGTTCTTTCAGCGCAAATCTTTGTAGAATATACAATGTCAGGGTGGGTTAAAGGATCACTTCACCACTTTTCAACTTATCTTCATATAACCGATCCTCACTAATGTTCAGCATTATACAATTATAAAACTGTTTTTTTTTCATACGCCATCTTATAGGAGTGCTGTGGTACATCAGTGACATCATCTTTGGATTTTTAAACAATATTATTTTGCAAAAATGTTTAGGTTTCTATTGCTGCAAGAACGATATGGCTTCCATTTTTGCATTGCAACTGTTCATGACTAGAAAGCCTGCAGTTTCTACTGGCTTAGATTCCCCATCAATGGTGTTACTGGTGGACAGGTGTCTGAACTCATATGAGACACAAACACAGAGAGTACAAAAAAATGGTGTCATTTTATCAGGAATATTATTGAGGACCTAGTTTAGGACCTAGTTTTCTGAAAAGTGGTGAAGTGCTCGTTTAACTGTCCGTCTGTGGCTCCCTTACAGAACCTGTTGGGTCTCTCCATCTATCTCTCATCCTGACAGTAGGTTTGGACATGGCTCCCCTGCCAACATACTGCTCATCTCCTCTTCATTTTGGCCACTTTTATGGAGTGGTCTGGTGAGTCACACCCACACACGCATGCAGGCACACACGCATGCACGCACGCACGCGCACGCACGCACACACACAGGAGGGGGAGAGGGGCAGGTGAACTGAAGGGTGAAAAGACAAGCGGGGACAGAAAGGAGCAGAGGCCCAAGGGTCGGGTGATTCAACATGCTCCATATTTCAGACACTGCTACAACATTTGGAGTTCTTTTTTACTTTTTTTTTTACTTCAAATGGTGACGTGTTTGCGGTTTTGGCAGAAGTGGAAATGCCGTTTAGGGACATATCATGAACGTCATTCCCACGTCAGCCATTTTTCTCTCTTACGTCTAGGGCTAACGTTGTTCGCCTAGAGGTAGGTGTGTATGTGTGTGTGCATGCGTGCAAGTGTGTGTGTGCGTGTGTGTGTGCGTGTGTGTGTGTGTGAGTGTGTGTGTGTGTGCAGATACATAATTGGGTTTGTATGTGGTTATGTGGGCGAACCATGTTGGAGCTTGGTGCAACACCCAACTTTCATAATCTATCACAGTTGAGGTAGATATGTATGTATGTTCGTGTGTGTGTGTGTGCGTGTGTGTGCGTGTGTGTATGTGTGTGCGTGTGCGTGCGTCTGCGTGTGTGTGTTTATAAAGTGCTGAACTTGAGTATCCAGAGGCGGTATCACTACAAGGCCAACACAGTCACAGTATGACTTTAATACAATTGATCATGTGACAATGTGAAAGCAAAACAGACGGAAAGAGCAAATACTTTCCATTCAATGCAGACCACTTGCATAGTGGATAGTGTGCGCACAATATTTTGTGTCTACAATGCAACTTTCTTTGTGACCCCCCAATACCCCCCCACCCCCCCACATGCACACACACATTCAGCACCAACACCCAGCTACAGAGATGTAATAAGTAATGAGACTTGCGCGCAGGGAAAGGGAGGGGAAAGGATATTCTTTTCGTGTTCATTTGCTAATACACGGCCACTGAATTCCTATATGTTTCCCTCCAATTACCAGCATTACTCAAAGTCACAGGCCCTCTGTGTGCATTTTTCATCTTTCACTTCCCGCCGCGCTCTTCCATTAATTTGAATATCGCCCGAGCCGAGAAAAAGCACTTCTAGGCAAACACTAACAGTCACGCCTGGAAATGAGTGTGCTCTCTGATGTGTGTTTTCCCCCTCGCACTGCAACCCATTCCCCACCCCACACCCAACACCCCCAGCACCACCACCACCACCACGCATCAACACCACTCTGTCCAGTGTCTCTTTGTGGCGCTGGGAGCAGTTTGAGTATAACGCAGTTTGGAAGACGCCGGTCGGCCCCTTGCTGATGGGGTGTACCACGCATCTCGGTACACACACACCGTCTGGTGAGTTGCCCTCCTCGCGCCCTCCGGGGAGTCTGGGAGAAATGGGTCCCCGTGGAGGTTTGTTTAAATGCTAGAGGGAGTGTTTGCCCCGGCCCCAGCCTGCCCCACAGACTCCTTGCACTAATGGATATGTCGCCGTTATTGATAGCGGGACCGCAAGGAAAGAATGCACATAAGCTTTTTTTGTGTGTGTGTGTGCATTCATTATGCGGTGCGGCAGGCAGGCCCGGGTGGTGCACCGCGGTCGGTGGCGGGCGTTGGGGTTGCCATTGTCTTTGGCCCTTATTCCGTGTCTTGGGTGTACAAATAAAAAAAAAAACATTTTCTTTCTTATTTTTTAGGACCTAAAACGTTACTTTACTGTAATTTAAAGGTAGGGGAAGTGATTTGAAATTCATGGTGTAGTACCAGCCTGGTGCACTAGGGGCCCCCAAAAGTAGCTACACTATGTGAACCTGCTGCTCTCTCCTGATTGGAGGAGAATTGTGGTGACCTGGGGAACTTTTATTAGCTCCTCTGCTAACGTGGGGGGAGGGGGAAACTCCATATGTGGTTTCCACACCTTATAATAGAGCATTTTAACAGAAAAAAAATATTTTTTGGGTGATATCTGACAAAAGTGAAATCACTTCCCCTACCTTTAACCAATTACAATGCTACGCTTTGTACATGTAAATTGACCTAGCGTTACATGATTGGTCTCCCTCCATCCCTTTCCTTTCAAGACTAAGGGCTCCATTTTCGTTACCGCTAAACCCCTTATCCCTTAACTTCTTTGCCTTTTTAAACTATTTAAAAAAAACATTTTTCAGTAGTTCAAATGGCCAGTCTACAAGCTCACAACGTGTTAATTGATTGACATGTTGAATTATTCCAAAAAGTTTTTCAAAATAGTAAAAACAAAATAAGCGATTCTGATCATTTTGAAAATTGATATGATCACCCCGATTTCTGTTCACATGATCGGCTCAGGACAATCCTAGCAAAAAAAAAAGAAAAGAGATCTAGCTGAGCTTGTAGATCTGCTATCTTTTGCCACACGGCGGGTATGGCCACAGCTGTTTGACATTGGATACAGTAATTGCATGGGATCTCGAAATCTAACAAATATCCTCTTTCCAGGTATCATAGGAATCTCTTTGTATTGCAGGCGCATGCCACACAGGCTTCGGCCTGACAGTGTGTCGTGTGTTTGAATCCCGTTTATGATAACCTTTGCTGCATGTCTCTCCCCTTTGCTTTGTCACTTTCATATGAACCTCCACCTGAATCTATCAATTAAGGCAAAAAGCCCAAAACAAACTAAGATAGATAGAGATTAAGATATAAGATAGGATATATAGAGATTAAGATATACTGTATAAGCTCAAACTCCGACACATTGGGAGCTTGTAGACAGGATAGATGGATAAGATATACCGATCGGTATAAAAAGTATAAATCTGTCTTTCTGGTTGCTTATTTTTTTGTTTTGTTTTGTTTTTTGGTGTTTTTCGGCTGGGTTGCAATGATTCTTGCTCTCGGCTGTTTAAGTTTTTCGTTTCACCCTCTTCTCTGGTACAGACAGCTACTTACTGTACTGCACTGTACGCCGCGGTGCAGAAACTCGCTGGACTTCGATTTCTTCCACTCGCTCCACTCCCCTGCTTTGATCTCTCCGTCTTTCGCTGTCGGGGAGAGAAGAGGCTACACAGGAGGAGAGAGAGAGAGAGAGAGAGAGAGAGGGAGAGAGGGTGGGGGGTGGAGAGAGAATGTTCAGTAAGTACAGTTTTCTCAAGAACAATGCTCTCTGTTTTTAAGGGGAGACATGATGTCATGTGTTATGCCTGGAAAGCTCAGAAACTGATACAGTCAATACGTTACCTCAAGCGCAGTACATACTCGCTTCTCTCTCTCTCTCTCTCTCTCTCTCTCTCTCTCTCTCTCTCTCTCTCTCTCTCACATTCTCTCTCTCACATTCTCTCTCTCTCTCTCTCTCTCTCTCTCTCACACATTCTCTCTCTCTCTCTCTCTCTCTCTCTCTCTCTCTCACATATTCTCTCTCTCTCTCTCTCTCTCTCTCTCTCTCTCTCTCACTAAGAACTTAAGGACTTGTGGATTTAGTTCTTGAGCCTCATCTCAGACATAATACATATTCACACAGACCTTCTCCTCTACGGGGGGCGGCGGAGAAGCAGCTAGGGGTGTGGGGGGTGTGTGGGGTGGGATTGGGGATGGTGGGGAGGGGAGGGGGGGCTTGAGAGCTCTGATAGCTGCTGGCAAGGTTAGCTCTGTTTATGAATCCATCAATTACACATATTTAATTTAGTAAGAGAGAGAAGAAAATGCCGCTACACTGCACTGAATCCAGACCGAGTGTCCCCCTGAGCACCGGGATAAATAGAGCAAGAGAGAGAGAGAGAGAGAGAGAGAGAGAGAGAAAGAGAGAGAGAGAGAGAGAGAGAGAGAGAGAGAGAGAGAGAGAAAGAGAGAGACTTCATTAATTCCATCGTCCATCTAATTGAAGCCCTGTTGGACCCTAAAGCTATATCGAAAGTCCAAGACGACTTCTAATGAGAATAAAAAAGACGGTTGATGGAAAAGTTGGATACGCGACAGATACCCGGTCTCTGAAAAGCACCTTGAGGCCGAATCAGGCTTCAATATACAATACAGACTCCAGGGGACAGTAGCGCTGATCGCCCAGATGATTAAACGGTTAAAGGCTAATTTATACGTTCGGCTCGTGCGTGACGCTTGCGTCGACAAGTGTCGCTCAACAAAGAATGTGTACTTTTATATGATCTCTTTCTTTCTTTCTTTCTTTCTTTCTTCAGAATAACAACTCTGGAGACTTAAGAATTGTCACGGCTCAGTAGGTAAAAAGTGGGCTGTCTAGGACAGTGGTTTTCAACCAGTGGTCCTTGAGGGAGGTTCAGTTCGTCCCCCCCAGCTAAATGATGCAGAGTTGGTAACCAAAGAGACCCTTGGAGAGCTTTAACTCTTGAGCTCAAGTTAAATCTTGAGCTAAAGAGGTTCATTGATAAACATCTGAATTCTGGGGTCTAGGCTACACACTAGAAAATGTAGGTAAATTGTTATTTTTGGTCAACCTTTGCCTGTTATCTCTAACTAGATCAGCACTCGGTAGAGTGAAAACTCTACGGAGTGCACACTTGCGCGTTGTGCACAAGTCATGGCCTACTCGTGTGTGAGCGGAGTGGGCTAATACACTAGCTATAAAGGCCTTTTACTCACATCATCATTACGTCGACCGCCGAACACCCATTCCACTCACGCAAGTAATGGAATTGTGGAGAAAGAAAAAAATATACTTTTGACTGAGTGGCTAGACCTCATCAAATGGTGGTCCATGGCTCAAATGCAGAATAAATAGTGGGCCCTGGTATCAAAATGGTTGAAAAACACGGTTCTAAGAGACCTGAAGGTTGCTGGTTTAATCCCAGGCAGATCCATTGTCGCAGCGTTTCCTTGAGCTAACATTGAACTGCTCAGCAGCTCTGCATGGTTGTCTATTGTCTGTGTGAGTGGAGGTTCAACTGTCAAGTGAAGTTTAACTGTGTGTGTGTGTGTGTGTGTGTGTGTGTGTGTGTGTGTGTGTGTGTGTGTGTGTGTGTGTGTGTGTGTGTGTGTGTGTGTGTGCGTGCGTGCGTGTGCGTGTGTGCGTGCGTGAGTGTGTGTGCGTGAGTGAGTGTGCGTGAGCGTGCGTGTGTGAGCGTGCGTGTGTGAGCGTGCGTGAATGGAGTACTGGAATCCAATGCAAAGCGTGTCTGAGTGCTCAGAAGACTAGAACAATTGATGTGTAGAAGATGGAGGGGTTATTTTTGGAGCAGTGCCCAACCGCTCCATTACGTAGCAATGTGTGTATGTATGCATCATAAGGTAACTGTCATTGTTGTCTCCACCGTAAGGTGCTGACTATGTTTCGCCCTCTGTCCGTCCGTCCACATCCGTCCGTCCACGTGCCTGTTAGTAAGAGCATGGTGGTGATCCGTCTGTCCGTTCACACAGCTCTCTGTGCATGCGTTTGTCCGTCCACACCTGTTACATCACCCATGTTCACCCTAACCCAAGACGGTTTCATAGTTTGACCATGTCCCAGCGGACATTGTGTGGGAGCTCAGAGTGATCCAGATCATATTGAAGGACCGCGATCGCACACAATAACTTAAGACTAGGAATCGTTGGAGCAGGCCCAAAGTTCAAGATGTACAGGTCATTGGAGGCTATGGGGACTCCGTGTCGACTCTGTCTGGGTTGTCCGAAGAGGAGGACACGATCTCCCACAATGCAACAGTGCATTCTATGCATTGGACCCGGTCCTTTCCCCTTGGGCACAACCTTCGTCCAGGAGCAGGTCTTTGGACTGTATCTCCACAGATCATTAAAGTCTTGGTCCCCGGCGCTGCCACCACATATGTACAGATCACCATCGTAGGTAAAGGCACAATGATCGTCACGCCCCCTTGGACCCCCCTCTGCGATATACATGCTGTGCCAGCGGTAATAAATCTCTGTGTTAAAAACTCTTATGGTGTCGTAGTAGTGACCCGACCTGTAGCCCCCAAATACAAACATGTGTGTGCCGATGATGGTGGCAGAGTGACCTGTCGATGGACCTCCTCCGTTGTAAATATCTCCATTACTCGTCTCGACACGACTCCAGACCATTGTGGAGGTGTTCAACTTGTAAGTGGCATCCGTTGGATGCCTCCGGTAGGAAAATCCTCCATATACAAGGATGTCCTTCTCCAAAACACAGGCCGAGTGGCCGTACCACAGCTCCGGAGAAGAGCCAGAGACCTGTGGTTTGGACCATTTGCGGGCATCAACATCAAATGCATAGAGCGCACTGTAGTCCTTTCTCCATGCCCCTCCCAAAAGGTAGACCGTACGACCTACCAGCACAGCTGCGGGGCTGTGGGGGGATCTCGGAGGGGGGAGACCCTCTGTTCTAAGGGACAACTTCCAGCGTAAAGACACCATGTTGAAGACATGAACATCTATGTGGTTATTGTTTCCGTCACATACGTAACTACTTACAAAGTAGTAGATATTGTGTTTGACTGCTACAGCGGTAGCACTTGCCGGTGCCTTTGGCTTCACTTTCTGTTTGATCACTCCCCAGTACATCTCTCTCTCTTGTCTCGTCACCATCTCTTGGCTCCAACTGGGGACCATCTCAGAGGGTCCAAATTCCTCATGCAACATATAAAGGCTGCTCAGTTTCACTCTGATGACCTCATCGGGGTCCAGACTAGTGCTGTAAGAATTGTTCAAAAAATTTGAATTGAATACATTTGAATATTCCTTTGAAAACACCATGTGGGTTCAAAGTCAAACGAATGTTGAATTATTCGAATATCGAATGTCACCCTGTGGGTGACGCAACAGCTGCCTGCAGGGGTAAAACATAGTCACCACCAGTGACTGTTACGTCACCGCAGGGTGATGTAACAGTCTTCACCCTGACCCAAGACGGTGGAGACCTGTGCCCCTTCTAATTCTGTACTGTTTCGGAAGCAGGATCCTTCTTGTTCCAAGACCCCCCAGAGACCAACCCCCCTCCGGTATGGATCGGGATCCCTATAAGGACCCCTACACAGTAACTCTGTTATTTCTGTTAAAACTGTTTTGGACGCAGGGCTGACGCCCATGGGCACCACTCACTTCACACAGGTGTGATTTTGAACACTTGATTAACCACATTATGAACAATAAAGTCTGGATTCTAATTCTGTGATACATATTTCAGGAGGGGTGAAATCAATTCACGACCAAGGCGTACCGTACTCCGTCACCTTTGGCCAAAGGTCACGACTGATGGCCAAAACGGTTGCGACGGTTCACCGGTCGAGACAACTTTATAATGGCTGAGACCGTTTTGCGATGGATGGCCAACGGTCGCAACATACGTCACAGTCGCAAATTGATCCTGCTGTGTGTGTTAAGTGCAAAAAAGGGGGTCTTTAATATAGACATCTGGCGGAGCGCTGGTCAAATTGGCCTATTTTTCATTAAATATAATGGTGTTGCATTAAAACCTGGGACTATTTGACATTCAATGTTATTATTTTTATATATTTTTTTCAACTCATATTCTGGACAACATTCAGGTTCACAAGCAGCTGATCTCCACCGAGATGAAAACAACAACAAAAACACTTGGGGTTTTGCATTAGACATCATGTTTACATGCTCGAAAAACATTCTCTGAAGGGAAAAGAGAAACCAAATCTAAAAAAGCAATAATTCATTTGAGGTGTACCTTGTTGACCTACAGTGTAGGTTGACAAGATGTTTTTCCACACACACTACAAGGCACGGAACACAAGGTTTTTCTCCCCAAAGATTATTTTACAGAGAATGTCTGCTTTTTCTTTTCTTTTTTTTTTCTTGGTTGGAAAGGGCAGTAGTGAAAGACTGGAGTCCAAGGGCAGGCAGACAAACAACCTGCAATACCTCTGCAATACCCAGAATGAGATGGAGGACGATGCAATCAAAGCATAGGCGGGAGAAAGGAGGAGAGAGGAGGGTATATTTATCGCACAGCCAGACTTTATTTAACCCTGCTGTCCCTGGTGGCCCATTCTATATGGCTTCTCAATAAACTTTTTAATAATTAGAAAGTAGGCTAACTCACAGTTTTCTTCCAAGCATAGCAGATATACAAGCTCACAGCACGTCACTTGTAGAGCTGCTATTGAAATCCAAAATGTCATAGATCAGTGGTTTTCAACCTTTTTTCATACGGACCACTATATGAGGACCTTTTAGCCCCACAGACCCCAAAACTAAAGATTTCTTTTGCTTTTGTCCACACTTCCAGGCTGGATTTCAGAGGAAACAAAACAGTCAAACATACAGATCAAAATGACCATTAATCTTCTACATTCTCTAGTTGTGTAGACTTGGGCGAATTCAGTTGGTGAATATTCTAACTCTTGAGAGTGTAAACATGAAACCAAATAAGCCTGCAACGGTCCATTAGGTTTCATTTTTACGCTCTCAAAGAGTTACATCTGGTTAACCAACTTAACGTCATTTAGGCTGGGGACCACCTGGAATCCTCTCAGGGACCACAAGTGGGTACAACAGAACCAAAACAAACAACAAAACAGCACATTCGATGGTTTATTAACACGTCGGCTGGTATGGACGTCCAGCAGCACATTCCATGTTCTGAGTCAACTCCCCCTCCCTCCGACGCACTGTCTAGAAATCCCAGCAGGACTGTCAATTTATTCATTCGTTTAATATTAATCAAAATCTGCTTTCTCGTCTGTGTGAATAAATAAGGCTCTGGCTATAATATGTGATGCACACATTATCGTTAACCTCGTTACCCAACCGAGGGTAGGAGGTGTATCGGCAGCAGACCGCAGCGCTGTTTCCTTTCCACACTGCGCTCAGAACAGACTGGACAGTCCATAAACACAGGACAATGGACAGCCACAATGCTATCAGTGGGTCCACTTCCTCCATATGACAGGTATGGTTACATAAAATACATCTGACCCACAAAGTGCTCGGGGTCAAGCTAAATATACTGTGTGTGTGTGTGTGTGTGTGTGTGTGTGTGTGTGTGTGTGTGTGTGTGTGTGTGTGTGTGTGTGTGTGTGTGTGTGTGTGTGTGTGTGTGTGTGTGTGTAAAAACGTAAAACGCTAAACGTAGCTGAGGACAGAGGAGAAAAAGGAGAAGAGTGGAGAATAGCGCATCGCAGCCCCGCCCCCCTCGCCTATCCCAGAAGAGAGTTGCCCTTTCATTTTCCTCATGGACTTTTCAAAAATGATTTATTTATTTATTATTGTTTAAATACCTTTTAAGCGCTGTACAAAGCTGTTGACAAATCCTGACAAATGAAATATCTTGGACCAAACAAATAATTACAAAGAAAAGAAAAACAACAAAGTGTTGTGACATGCCATTTTTTCATCCATCTAATGATTTGATGGAATCAAACAATTCTGTTTGTTGGCATGATTTGTCACAATCTGACTTGGCTTTGCCCACGGCGCAAACGTCTTTATATAAACACCTTTGAGGATACTATGAGGAAAATGAAATCCAGAACAGGCACTGTGAATGTCACTGCAGAGCCTGATGTAGACGGACTGAACTACAGCAGCGAACAGAGTCGAACAGGCCGGAGTCAAAAAAGTAGATCTGATTCTGAATAACTTTGAAAGCACAGAGTAACATCGAGTAAATAACTTTCGTCATAGTGACGGCATACGGACTGAAACACAGCAAACGGAATTAAGCCCATCGGCGGCCTTGCGGGTCATCAAGGGCAACCCTCCTGGCGGACAAAAACTTCCCAACCATAGCCGTGTATGGTATGTCACGTCTAAGCCCCGCAGTGTACTTGGAAAACAAACGTCACAACACACTGTACTGTACAGTAATGTGTGTTGGAGGACAGAACATGGCAGCCGTGTTGCGTGCACTGTGTGTTTAGAGGAGAATACAGTCAAACTGCAGAGTGGACTCAGAGAGAGGAAGCAGAGATTGGCAGAGCCAGTAATGTAATGTACATGTACTACATGTACTGTACTGTATAACTGCACAAAGGCAGAGAGAGATGAGGGGCTCTCCACAACCAGAAGGTACATCCACTGGTCTGTGTGATTTGATAACAGGGGGGCTGTAGGAAAAGGTCGGCCCGTTCTGCTGACTGTCAGCATGTATGCATGTATGTACC
>CM076970.1:35971394-36006394 GCA_039105355.1 Benthosema pterotum
AAATATACAAGCCTATTACACAATTAACATGACTGCTTGATTAAGTAATATAAGGAGATTTTATAATATCGGCGGGCGCACACGCTTGCGGGCACACACACGTACGTACGTAGTATGCCAGCAGATGTGGATGTATATATTTGCGCCGGCGCACGTACACACAAATCAAAACTCATTTGCGGCGGATGTACGAGTGTGTCATCATACTTGAAGTCTCCCCCCTCCCCTCGGCTTCATCTCTCAGAAGTTCCTCATTCTGGCGCTCCATTATCGACATGACAATAAATACACGTCCGCTTTGCCCTTGAATGAGTGAAGCAGACGACCTATAGCATGTAACCAGGCCCGTATAGCAGTGGTTTTCAACCAGTGGTCCGGGAGAGGTCCTAAACATCCCCATTACGAGTCCTAAACATCTAAATTACCTAATTTTCAAGAATCAGCCCAATTAGAAAATGTATAGGAATTGTTATTTTGACCAACGTTTTGTCAGTTATCTCTCCTAAATTGTGGACAAAAAGTTTAAAATCCTTACGTTTGGTATCAATGTAATCCGTGGCTAAAATGCAGGATAAATAGTGGGCCCTGGTATGAAAAGGGTTGAAAACCACTGCCGTATAGCCTAGTGTAGACCCAAGAAAACACTGAGGACAACATCAACAATAAGTTCAGAATACTAAATGGGTGTGAGTAGATGAGTTCCTCTCTCCCTCGTCATCTTTGGCCTCTCTCTGCACATTGCACGCAAAATATATTTTGAGGGTCTGAAGAATACCGAGGAGGCAAGGACATGTCCCGGGTGTCCTAAATGGTAGTGTAACCTTCAGGCCTGAAACCGGCCAGGTGTCCATCCATCCATCCCTCCATCCATGGAGCAGATAAACGCTGATGGCCGCTCATACAGATTAACGACGCGGCCGTATAACGTTAGTTCCAATATCCCGTTCCGGGGCTGATTACCTAAGAGCCAGATACCAACTAAAATCTGCTCCTTAATTGCTGTGGAGATGATGATGGAGCGAGATGGAGCGAGAGTGACAGGGAGGGGTGTTGCCATGTTTGACGTGATTACCACGCCGAGGCCCCCTCGGGGGACCCCCATCTCTTCATTTAGATTAAAACCCACGGACAAGCAGACGGCGGGAGGCGGAGCGCCCCGGCATCTTTAATGTAGCGCTGGTATATATCAAAACCTCCACGTAGGAGATGATGAGGGGAGAAAAAACACTGACTGGAGGCTCCATAAACTCAACGATGAAGAACACGCTTAACATGAGAACAAAGACGATGAGTGAAGCGACGTACGGCGGCGTCGTTGGAAGGAGAGAAGACGCGGAACGCAAGGAGGAGAAGAAGAAGAAAGGCAACGGGAAAAACACCTTTAAGACGACACAACGCGCCACGGAACACCCACCAAGGGCACAACATCCTACATACAGTGGTATAGAAAGAAGAGAAGAGGAAAAAAAATAACACAGTCACAGGCTGTGATTCCTGGAGGACGAAATGTAAGGCTGCAAAAGGGAACAAAATGAACGTCGGATCAAACACTGGAATCACAACATGCCTGGATGTACATGGATGTGTTCTTTTGTACATGCGACTGATTACAGGAGGCATGCACAGAGCAGCCTGAAGTGTGCTGCGCACGCATGTGTGTCAGTGTGTACGCGGCGTGCAGATAATAAGAACATCACAATGTGTACTGAACTGTGTGTGTGTGTGTGTGTGTGTGTGTGTGTGTGTGTGTGTGTGTGTGTGTGTGTGTGTGTCTTATCATGAACAGGATACATACTCCTGTGCGGTACACACGGAGAGTATTATAGAAGAGGAAGTCGCGCACTTTATCAATTAGTGACAGACAACACCGAGGCGGAAACGGGCCTGAAGATTGCTGTTGGCCTACATAAGTGTGTGTGTGTGTGTGTGTGTGTGTGTGTGTGTGTGTGTGTGTGTGTGTGTGTGTGTGTGTGTGTGTGTGTGTGTGTGTGTGTGTGTGTGTGTGTGTGTGTGTGTGTGTGTGTGTGTGTGTGTGTGTGTGCGTGCGTGCCCAGGGGTCTAGTGCTACTTTTAGTAGAAGTGCTAAACTGCTTTCCTCCCCTATTTCCTATACAACAAGGGCTCCGTTTTCGTCACACACTAAACCCCTTTTCCTTAAACTTCTTTGCCTTTTCTAAAGCATTTTGAAAAACATTTTCGAATAGTTGTAGGATTCCTTTTGAACTATTCAAAAATAGTAACAAAAAGGGGTGAGGGGTTTAACGTTTATAGCGTGAAAATGGAGCCCCAAATCTCTCAACCGAAAATACCAGATCTACATGCTGACGCCGTGCTGTGCTATGATCTGCTATTTCTATATGCTATGGCTAAACCCCTCCCCCCAACCTCCACCCACACACACACGCATGCGAATAATGGATGCTGAAGTTCAAGTGGTCAATCAATTGACCAAAACCAAAATGCGCCCCCCCCCTCTCCCCTCCACTACAGCCCTGCAGGCTAGTAGTACACACTATACGTTATATACAACTGGAAAACCACCACAAGAGTGAAACAACCCGGGACCTCTTTCAGCGAGTATACAGTAAAAACAATGATCCGACCACGCATGGACACCAACGGAATTGAACACACACACACGCACACGCACACACACACACACACACACACACACACACACACACACACACACACACACACACACACACGCACACACACACACACACACACTACTAACTAGACCCGTCTTTATTAGTAGTTTTGGAGGGACGTCGATACCCGGCTCGTTCCATCGGGAAAGACATAAAACTCTGGCGGACGGATACGCTATTCGCTATATCGCTCCAAGGCCCTGAAAAAGCATGGATGTGGCGTCTTATCGGAGATGAACAGCTTTCCGTACACAGAACAGAGCCATTAGATTGAGACAGAGCGATACGTTGGAGAGAGACCTACCGGTAACTTCACCCCTCCACTCCCACTCCCACCCCACCTTCCATCGCTCTCCTCCTCTCCTCCTCTCTTGGGTTTCTCGCTACACTACCTCTTTCCAGGGGCGGATGTAACATGTCCCATTGGGGGGGGGGGGGGCAAGAGAACATGTTGGAGGGGCAAGAGAAAATGGTATGGGGGCCATACAATTTTCGGTTACAGGACTTTTATTACGCAAGTAAAGCATCATAATAACATCAGTTGTTGAAGTTGCATGCATAAAGCTAAAGGTCTGACTCAGAGAGTTGGTTTAGTGG
The DNA here is from genome assembly GCA_039105355.1 of Benthosema pterotum. Taxonomy (NCBI): domain Eukaryota; kingdom Metazoa; phylum Chordata; class Actinopteri; order Myctophiformes; family Myctophidae; genus Benthosema; species Benthosema pterotum. The sequence continues at coordinate 35,974,643 of CM076970.1, forward strand.
TGCCAAAATTGTAGTTAGTAGCAGTAGTAGTGTTTCAAATCATTTTAAATATAAGCACTTTAATTTGAAATATCTTGTTATCTTCTTCCTGTTTGGGCGGGCAGACTGGGTATTTAGGGGGGCATTGCCCCCCCATGCCCATGCCTAGATCCGCCCCTGCCTCTTTCTCTGCTGCCCCACACCCCCCACACATCTCCGTCCTCTGTGCGTGTGTATGTGTGTGTGTGCGTGTGTGTGTTGGGGGGGTAGGTGTGTTTCAGAGGGTGTCAGGCAATCAATATCGTGATGAGGGCTGTTGTTCAGAGGGCCTGATATACGGCATGCACACCAACACCAAGAGTAATGACTACTATCCACAGACACTGGAGCGCTCATGAATTATACTTTATTGGCTGCACTTTGTCAGATATATGACTCTCCCTGCCTGACCGTATGTATTCCGGAGGCTTTGACAACATGCGATACGTCGTTCGTTCGTTCGTTCAGGGCCCCGCATGCAGGCACACGTGTGTGTGTGAGTGTGTGTGTGTGTGTGTGTGTGCGCGCGCACACACACACACACACACACCAGGGGCGGATCTAGGCATGGGCATGGGGAGGCAATGCCCCCCTAAATACCCAGTCTGCCCCCACCCCCCCAACCATGATGGCATGCAAAACAACCCAAGATATTTCAAATTAAAGTGCTTATATTTAAAATGATTTGAAACACTACACTACTACTGCTACTAACTAACTACAGTTGTGGTTATTATTGATGCTTTACTTGACTAATAAAACTCCTGTAACCGAAAATGGTATAGGTGCGACTTCGCCCCCATACCATTTTCTCTTGCCCCTCCAACATGTTCTCTTGCCCCCCCAAATGGGAGATGTTACATCCGTCCCTGACACACACACACACGCACATACGCAGATCACAGCCACAAGAACGTTCTATAACCTCCCCAACCATGACCTCAGGCGCTACTACTCCGGCGCGGCAAAGTGAAAAACACAGATGAAAGCTTTGAAAATAACAAAACAAGACATTTTCAAATCAATACTCGTTTCTCTCCGAGCAAATCCAACCCCCCACATACCCCCCCCTGCACCCACTCCCTCATCCCCACCACTCCCCCCTTTTTGAACAGCACTTGATGATCCAAGCCATTACAACAGACTGCGAGGTATTTTCTCTCTCCCTCTCCCTCTCTGTGCTCGACAACATGCGTGCACGTGAACAATGTTGTGCCTGATTGTGAGAGCCTGTGTGTGTGTGCGTGCCAGGAGCGGATGTGACATTTCCCAATTGGGGGGGCAGGAGAAAATGGTATGGGGGCGAATTGTAGTCAGTAGCATAGTGTTTCAAATTATTTTAATTATAATACCGGTATATTTGAAATTTGGGTTGTTTCCATGCCATCATGTTTGGTGGGGCAGGCAGGGCATTTAGGGGGGGGGGGGGGGGGGCATTGCCCCCCCATGCCTATGCCTATATCCGCCCCTGGTGCGTGTGTGTGTGTGTGTGTGTATGTCCGTGTGTGAACACATATATACAGTATATGCTGCTCCTGTAGTGGGGGCTAGTGGGGGTTTAATAAAGGGTATTGCACTGCCGTTGTGTTGTATGTTTCTCTTTACTCATTTATGTTGAGCTGCGTGAGGTCAGGTTCGGCTACACGGCGTCCCTGAAGCCAGAGAAGAGTGGTTGCATTGCATGTTTCTCACCCGGAATGAAACTCACGCGGCCTTGACCGGCTTCAGCGCATAAGGCTGGCTGGGGGAAACAGCGTGAATACACACTCCCTGCTCCAGTGACTAAATCAATCTTTAAAAATACAACCATACACTCCACTCGCCGCACAGAGAGAGAAATTGGAGAAACTGCAGACAATGAAGTGCAAGGCAGTGCAGCGGTGCACACAGTAGGGAATTGTGTGTCTGTGTGTGTATGTGTGTAATTGTGTGAGTGTGTGTGCGTGTGCATGCACACACAAACCATGATGCGCTTACCACCAGTACAGTATGTGCGTTATCATGAAATAATAACGCCCATGCGAATAAATGTTGAATCATAGGGGTTGTGATACGCCATTCGCCTCGCTGGATATTAGGTTCAAAAAACGCACTACACAAGCCTGATATCTATTATGCCTACAGTGTACCTGCATCCATAACAAAGGCCACTGCTGTATTTATTTTTTAAGATCTACTATAGTCCCCGACAAAGGCCGACATATATTGCAATAATGCAATGCGTTCTGAGAAAACTTCGGCAAAAAAGCCAGGTTGGTTGAAGTTCATAGAATACTATACTAGTTTGGTGTGCAAGCACAGAGAGAGAGAGTGAGAGAGAAATGGAGAGAGAGAGAAGACAGACTATGCACCACTGTCACTTCCTAACCGTCTGCCCACTGTACCAAGACATCAGAGACTACTGTCCACTGTACCAAGACATGAGACTACTGTCCACTGTACCAAGACATCAGAGACTACTGTCCACTGTACCAAGACATCAGAGACTACCGTTTATTGTACCAAAACATCAGTGGCACATACTGTCCACTGTACCAAAACATCAGAGATTACTATCCACTGTACCAAGACATCAGAGACTACTGTCCACTGTACCAAGACATGAGACTACTGTCCACTGTACCAAGACATCAGAGAATACTGTCCACTGTACCAAGACATCAGAGACTACCGTCTACTGTACCAAGACATCAGTGACATATACTGTCCACTGTACCAAGACATCAGTGACATATACTGTCCACTGTACCAAGACATCAAAGACATACCCCCAGGGATTTCAATCATCCAAGGAGATTGTTCATGTCCATATCTATTTGAATGCTAAGTTATGAAATTACTGTTGTCAACAAAAGTATAAACCTAATGTCTCATATATGGATATATAACTATATTTCTGAAAGAAAATGAAAAATCTTTTTATTGTTAACTTATGTTGATTGTTAACTTATGTTGATTGTTTGTCCCACTTTTGCTTTGGCGATGTAAATGGATGTTTTCACATAACGCCAATAAAGTTTGATTGAACCAAACTGAAATGAGAGAATTGAGTGAGAAAGAATTATCTGGTAGAACATTTCGGTCAGACACATGTTCTTTGTACATGCGTCGCACCTCAACATGCAACAACACACACATGCACTCGCGGAGTGTAAAGAAACGGCCAGCCAAGGCAGCAGCAGCCACTCCATTCATTTCAGCCCCTGCGTGGCTGAGAGCGTCGGCTAATGACATGACAGAAGAGCTCCATGCAAATAGCCAACATCTGTCACAGCGCCGGCTCCACTCCATATATTTATTTGCTGATCCTACTTAATATTTCTGCATATTACTGGCTGTTTGTTGGAGGCGGACAGTGATACATGTTCCTGCATGACGCTGTACAAAAGAAAAGCAATCTCGGGGCTCCGCGCGCGCGGGAACCTCCACATCCACTCCGCCGCTGCTTCCCCCTAAATGCATATTTTATGCTGGCTTTGCAAGCCCCGCTTGAAGGTCAGGGGGAAGAGGAAGGCCCTTTATTGTGGAAATGGGAGAAATGCATTTTGGTGGAGTTAATGTGTGTTGCATTTATCACCGACACAATAAGGGAGTCTAGATAATATATCTCATGCAATATGGAGAGAATACATTACTGAGCGTTGCACGCGGCAGGGGGTGCGGCGGGCGCGCCGGCGCGCATCTGATAGTGGGAGGGGGTGCCATCAGTGGCTTATTTAGAAGCATATCTGCTTATCTCACTGACATTCGGCACCCGGTTGCGCCCTGCAACCGCCGCAAAAAACCCGCCCCCATTGTCAAAAGTGTAAACTCACTTCCGTGAAATACCTATTTTATACGGTTGCGTTTTAAAACCTAATTCCATCCAAAGCCGTCTCTGATCCCCTCCCACCCCCCCCAAAAAAAGGTGGAATCTGCCAGCCGCTATTGTAATCTTCTGCAGGAAATGTTATTAGGCTGTCAGAACATTGTTAGTTTGGGTGGGTATTTTCCCCCATCGTTATTGCAGGATATTTTCGGAAGGTTGAGCGCGTGTGCAGGTGTGTGTGTGTGTGTGTGTGTGTGTGTGTGCGTGCGCTTGGCGAAGGAGGGGGAAGTCAAGCTTTGACATAGCATGGTATCCCCCCCATATCTCTCTCTCTCTCTCTGATCCCCTCCCCTCGCCCTTACCCATCATGCTCCTGGGCTGTCTCAGGTGCCCGCAGCACTGACTGGCAGGCCTCGGAAGTGTAGAGCAGCCTTTCAGCATGCCTGCGCGCTGACACAGCCAGACACATAGATCACTGAGTTCCAATGACAGCTCGTTATTGCTGGGGATGATAGAGCGTGTGTGTGTGCGCGCACGCACACAGGCATGTGTGTGTGTGTGTGTGTGTGTGTGTGTGTCTAGTCAGAGAGGTGGAAAGACATGGTGTGAAACCTGCCAGGGGTTTTTTGAACCTGAAAAAAAAAAAAAACACAACAACCCAGGAGGCCTTATAAAAACAGAGCTGATAAGATGCCTTACTGGTTTATTTAAAAGAGAGAGCAACACTGGCTTCATGCCAAATTACGCTCAGAGAGAGAGAGTGTACAGATATACAGTGTATAATCCAAATGAACCGGATCTGTATCACATCATCATGACTTCAGACAGAGATGATGATGTTTGGAGTTTCTGTGTAGGAGGAGTAGAGGGAGAAAGGGGGAAAAAAAGAAAATATGTTCACTTTATAAAGGCTAAGGTTTCAAACGGCCTGCCTGTCTCAGAGCCACCATGAGGTCAAAGAAGTATGCAGGGAATGAGTTCCATTTCCTATACCAGTCCGCACAAGAAATGTGATGCTGATCGGTGAAGAACTTTTGTGAGATTAGACCAGGGTCGGATCTAGCCAGCCCTACTAGGGTGGGCTGGAAGAATGGCCACGGACCACCATTTGATGACATATTTACCCACAGACCCCAAAACTAAAGATTTATTTTGCTTTTGTCCCCAATTCCAGTCCCCAAAACCAGTCAAACATACAACTCAAAATGACCATTAATCTTCTATATTCTTTAGTTTTGTAGACTTGGGCTAATTCACATGCTGAATATTTTAACTCTTGAGAGTTAAAATGACACCAAATGGACCCGCAAGGGTCCATTTGGTGTCATTTTTACGCTCTCAATGAGTTACATACAGTATGGTTAATCAACTTTCCAGCATTTAGCTGGGGACCACCTGGACCTCTCTCAACCACTGGTGGTCCCCGGACCACTGATGAAAACCACTGATATTTCCTTTCATTGGGTGGGCAGGATGCACATTTGGGTGGGCTCTGCCCACCCACCCCTGCCCCCCTCTAGATCCGCCCCTGGATTAGACAAACAAATGCATACTGTACAGACCCACACACGGGCCAGAAAAACAAAAACACCCAACATCTCGGAGCCCAGCCTTAGGCCTGGAGTGGATAATTAACTGGGATTTTCAATAGTGTGCAATGTGCATGTACACTGTATGGACAAAGTCTATTTCCAATTCCATTCTGTTCCATGATGTTAATCAATAATACTAACAGGATAAACTGTGGATCGATTGAGAGCTAAAATGGCTGCTTTAAATCAGAGGCTATACGAGGTGGGGGAGGGAGGTGTACTGTTATGGGTCACGGCGGTGCAATGCATTCCCTCTGCGATATTACATTACAAAATAATGTCTTCCCATGCAAAAGAGGGTGACTGAATCAGGACATTTTACAGCATATGGCATGATTAATTATGTACTATAGGACTGGGTCCTGGTAGCTGAGTCAGTAGACCTCTAGCCTTATTGATAGATTGATTGAACACTGTTGGCAGAAATGTAATCAGTACAGAGTACTGTATGGTCAAACACACGTCTAAAGGGATCCCCCGAAAGAAAAAAAATCCTGTTTCCATTCAGGTCCTCGGTATTCAATTCATAATCAAGTGGACAAGTGGTTTGTCCATTCACAGTTATCAGTCTTGTATCGAGTTGTACTTGAATTGTATTGTGAATCTCCAATCTGTTAGTAAAAAAATCAAATCAATCAATCCCTGTGTGTCTGCACTACTATGGAAATGTGCGATGGACATGACTTATATTTACAATTTAGGCATTTAGCAGACGCTCTTGATCCAGAGCGACAATGGTGAAAAGTTTACAATGACTTACGAGACCAGGGTGTGTTCTGTTCTGAGCTCTGGAACATGAATGATCCTGTGACTGACTATCTTGTATTCAGACAGTATCATGCCGGAATCACACAAAGTTATAAATTAGCGTTGAGAACGGTATCAAGTATAGTAATGCTGATCAGTATCAGATCAGCAAAGCACATCAAAGTCAGTACCATGGTCAGTATCATGGTTACTTAGACTTATGGTTAGAATCATGTGGCAGTGTCATGGTTAGTATCAGGTCAGTATCATGGTCAGTGTCATGTCAGTGTCATGTCAGTATCATGGTCAGTATCATGGTCAGTATCAGGCCACTAACTTGGTCAGCATCATGGTCAGTATCATGTCAGTATCAGTCAGTATATCGGTCAGCATTGTGTCAGTACTGTTTCATTGTCATATCTGTGTAATATCAGTATCATGTTAGGTCAGTATCATGTCAGTATTGTTATCAGCGTGATAACAAAGTCAGGTTGTACATGAGCAGCTTGCCAGACACAGCCAGGAGGATCAAAAGAGCAACGCTCCTCTCCAAAAGTTGAAGTGTTTCCAGGTTGAAGCACCCAGGGCACTGTGCCCCCCAAAAATAAAAACGGCAGACGTTGGGAGCACTGATGCATGATGCTCTGCACTGGGAAGAGGAGCGCAGCTCAAAAGGCTCTGTCTGTGGAGACAGACACTGGAAAAAATAATAGTTTTGCATATTTTTCTCCCTGTCATTTTAACCTATTTTGATCTGAGAACTGAATCTACAAATGTCTTCTGGAAAAAAAAAGTCTTCTGGTTTCTATATCTATATTCTATATCTGTATATGGCCGCCAACCACCCATCTGAAAATATGTAGTTCCAAGGAGCAAAATATTTGAGTAGAAAACATAACATTCCGAGATATACAGCACATTTTCACATTTTTTTTTTAAATAGCAGACCTACAAGCTCATAGTGTGCCACTCGGCGGTGCGCTATAGCCTATGAGCTTGATGACATATGACCTAATTACTCCATTAATTTTCAAAGGGAAATATGACATATGGGAGAGTAGTGCCTGGCATGAATGTTTTTTTTATAGAAAGAAAGAAAGTCTAGATAGCCTTCAAGTTAATGGAGCTATGGAGCTGCCAACATCCACCATGCACACAAGTAGTGTGCAAGCAGAGTGCACAAGTACTGCCATCTACAAGTGAAGCTAAAGCCACTCTATAAAATACAAAGAGTAAAGGTCCGAAATCTGGATAAAATTGACCAAGGACGGGTCTAGAGGGGGGCAGGGGTGGGCAGAGCCCACCCAAACGTGCATGCTGCCCACCCAATGAAAGGTAATATCAGCGGTTTTCAACCAGTTAAATGGTGAAAAGTTGGTTAACCAGAAGTAACTCTTAGAGAGCAACTCTCGCTCTTTGACGCTTTCAAGAGTTAAAATATTCATCATGTGAATTAGCCCAAGTCTACACAACTACAGAATGTAGAAGATTAATGGTCATTTTGATCTGTATGTTCGACTGTTTTGTTTCCCAAATACAGCCTGGAATCATGGACAAAAGCAAAATAAATCTTTAGTTTTGGGGCCTGTGGGGATAGAATGTCGTCAAATGGTGGTCCGTGGCTCAAATGCCGAATAAATAGTGGGCCCTGGTGTTAAAAAGGTTGAAAACCACTGATTCATATGAAAAACTTTGGAGTTGCCCACCCTGCCATTCTTCTAGCCCACCCTAGGGCTGGCTAAATCCGGCCCTGAAATTGATGCTAGTCCCGATTTTATACAGATGCGATATTCAGTAGTAGTGCGTGTGATTTACATAACGGGAGCCTGATGATTTTTTACCGATCCAGTTTTCGCCCCATGAAACAGACCAGTGTACAATGACCTTATCTCCCTATATTGAAAATCAATGAGTTACATCATCAAGAATGGTACTATATACTGTATATTCAGCATAATAGTATGCAAATACAGGAGCAAGTAACACTGCTGTTCCAAATCCTTACCTGAGATGTGCTTTGACATGCTAATGCCCTTATAACACACACAGTATGTCAAACTCAAGGCCCGGGGGCCAAATCAGACTTGTGAATGAATTATCTTTGGCCCAGCAGGATGATATTTAGATTCTGTTAGAACTGGCCCTTTGGTATAAGAAATGGCACTCATGGTTTTACTTTCCCAAATCAATTGATTTAATTTCTTATTTTACCATGTGAAGATCACAGAACCTGAAACTGTGTGCATTTTCACTTTTTCTTGCTATTATGGGCAATTTAAATGGCTATTAATAGCTGAATTTTGAAGGAAATTAACTTTTTTTGCTGTTTGCCCGGCGCCTGTGTATTGAAACACTGTCTGGTTGCTCAGGCCCTTGAATTTTTCTATTTTGGCCCGCTGTGTATTTGAATTTTACATCCCTGCCTTATAACAATATATAACTATATGTATAGTTACATCACCATAAACAACCAATAACACCATTATAATCGCAACATGCACTTACACACCATTCTAACAATCTTATGCCAACTTTGTAACCTCATGCACAACACCGGGCTACATAATTACCAAGCTGATCGCAGTACCCACCCAACACTGAAACATACAGTATCTTTATCAAATTACCACCATCAATTAGGTAAGGACCACCGAGGGCAGGCCTACCAGTCCATACCACACATACGCAGCCAAACACAGTACTTGCATGCTCTGCTTTACAAGTAATAATGGGAATGTGTGTGTACCAGGGGCGGATGTAAGATGTACCATTGGGGGGGGGGGGGGGGGGGGGGGCAAGAGAACATGTTGGAGGGGCAAGAGAAAATGGTATGGGAGCACCCACACCATTTTCGGTGACAGGACTTTTATTAGTCAAGTAAACCAGTAACCACCAAATCAGTAATAATAACATCAGTTGTTGTTGAAGTTGCAACAGACACGCACCATGCGTAAAGCTAAAGGTCTGACTCAGAGAGTTTTCTGTTTTCAGTGATGAAATGCTGTTGGTTTAGCGGTGCCAAAATTGTAGTTAGTAGCAGTAGTAGTGTTTTGAATCATTTTAAATATAAGCACTTTAATTTGAAATATCTTGGGTTGTTTTGCATGGCATTGTGTTTGGGGGGGGCAGACTGGGTATTTAGGGGGGCATTGCCCCCCCCCATGCCCATGCCTAGATCCGCCCCTGGTGTGTACTACGAGGATGCACTTTCCTGTGCGCACTTTTATGTGTCTCTTGGCAGTAGTCAAACTTGGAACAGAGACAAAGTGGCATGACCACTCAACAACAGAGGATTATAGAAACCCTCGCAAAGAACATTCGCAAGAGCATAATTCATACGCATACGGCATGTGCGTGTGTATGCGTACTGATCATCATCGTGCCACAGAACAGCCAGACTCCACTACAATCAGTCCTTTTCATGAGAGCATGGACGCAAAATGAAGCTTCTGCTCAAACAAAGCAGGCCATTGATCCGAGTCCATGTCATATACACAGTATATATATATATATATATATATATATATATATATCTGTTAAAGCCATGCTGTTGTTATTTCTGTTCAGCCTTATGGGCATGACGTGTCTTCTTTAAGCTTTACTGCTTTTATTAATAGTATAAGGTGAAGACTGACAGGAAAGAGGGATAGAGAAAGAGAAGACCTGCAGCAAAGGTCGTAATGAACAGGACTCGAACACACGCAACGTGCTGTCAGGCCAGAGCCTATATACTATATGTGGCAACTACGCCTGAAGCGCTAGGCCAGCAGCTAGGCTCCCCCGATGGCTCTGTTTCTATATGTGATCTACGTTACGCAAGGCAGCTTATGCAACACACTACAACACCATGGGGGGATGGCAGTCGGGGGGTACTAGATCTATCTGTGTCATGTGTTGAGCAGAAACCTTGTAAGTCCAAAACACGGGGGGTTCCAATGGATACAATGTTGTGTTTAGTTACCAGTAATGGGCAGTAGCTTGTTACAACTAGCTAAGCTACATAGCTTAACTTCATTTTCCCGTAACTTGTAGAGTAGCTTAGCTACATTTTTTTCGAGAGTAACAAGTAGTGTAGCTTACTACATTTGCCCAGTAACTTGTTCATCACTGTGTGTTTAGTTACAAGCTGCCATGGTAGGCAGAGATGGAAAGTAAAGCTTACAAGATAACAAAGTCGTTTGCAAGCATAAACTTAGGAAAGCAAAAGGTTAACCTGTTCAAAAACAGAAGCAGGAGTGCCCCCCAAAAAATGCCAAATAGTTCGGAAATCCAAACAGTTGTTGATGGGGAATTCCACACTTTTTCAAAAATTTCCCGAGAGGATACAAATGGAACCTAAATGGACCCTAGCGGGTCCATTTGGTTCCATTTGTACCCTTTCAGGAAAAAGGGGTCTGAAAGAAAAATCATTAACATGGTGAAATATATCTTGATGATGTAATCAGATGTATTTCACCATGTTAATGATTTTTTTCAGAACTCCATTTTTAGGAAATGCAGAATTGGGGGAACTTTTTATCATGTCCACACAACATCTCTAAGGTATATTAATGACATATTAAAATGTTGAAAATGGGTGGAGTTCCCCTTTAACATTAAGTTCAGAATGCAATGCTTCGAGATGCTAAATATAAAGAGATAAATCCAAAATCCCTCAAAGGCACGAGAAGGAGACAGGACTGCATGGGACATCACAGGAACAGAAAGCATATACTGGCAGGGTGTGCATGGAATTGAATCACCAGCCTTTCCACCACGGATAAAAAGTGGAAACCAACAAGGAGACAGCATTTTCTACTCTCAGAGCCCTCTATGTGTCGTCCGTCAAATTACAAATGGACAGAGACTCTTCCTGACTCCACTCAAATCTTGCAAATGTTGGGATAAAGAAAGATAAAGAAACCAAGTGGACTTTCATAATTTGTCTCACTTAAAGAAGCAATTTTAGTATTAATAGGTTGTAAATATTGTGAGCCTTGTGAGGATTCACAGACCTCTATGATGCCTCTATGAGCTTGTACATCTTTTGCAGTACTTTCATGCTACATAAAAATGGTTTTGTTGTGTCTGTGCATGCACTGCTGGATGTCGGTCACCATCGCGTTATCAAATGCATTGATGCATCTTCGGGAAATGATTCACATGTTGTTTTCTTTCATTATTACGGTATTCTTCATTCGTTTTCTTGGGTCCAAGAGCTATATTAAGTCATAGTGACAGAGCGAGGAGGCCAGTGGGAATTCTGGGCAAAGCGGTGAGTCACCATATTTCTCTGAATCTCTCTGTGATACATAAATACTGTACGAGACACAGAGAGAGTCAGAGAGAGAGAGTTATGTATGAAGTAGGTCAGCCCTGAATGTCAGACTGACTGAACGATGTGTTAAGTCTTAAAGCAGGTTCTCCACGGTCTCTCTGCATGACCTCTTTCATCCTCATCCTCCCCTCCTCTCCTCTCCTCTGACCGCCGTTCCAGTCAGTGTGTGTGCCTTTCCGGTGCCCTATAATAACCCGGTCTACGCCCCCATCTGACCAGCCGTGGCCTGAGGAGGCTTTATGCTTTATAGCCCTTGATGCTGAACTGACCAGAGCCATAGTGTCTGACATACTGCCTGACTGGCTGGCTGACTGACAGCTAACCGGGGCTACTCTCAGGGGGGGCCTATTCTTTTCTGCAGGCTGATTCCATGGAAAAAGTAGGCTATAATAGGCATATTTTGTTTGACAAACACTTTAACTGCACAAGTTAAATGATGCTGGCTATCAATTAAATGTTAAAATATAGTTACACTCACTGCCATTGTTAGATGTCTTTAGTATCTATCGCTAGCTGTTGTTATCAATATCACAATACCATAAATACCATTATTTTTTTTAAATAAGTGTATTCTTAACTAGTGTGTCCAATCACAGTTGTGTGTCCAATCACAGTTAAAATAAATAAATAAAAATAATACATTATCCAAGAAACAAAGCAATGCTTTGTTTTAGCAGACAGTGCCCTATTTTTATTCTTGTTTTTAACACTTGGAGGTGTGGCAAAGCTGTTTGGCTGTTTTGCATGGCCAAGCAGCCCACGTTTGGACTTAAGACCTGATACTTAACCCATTGTGTCTAGTGTCTTGATTCTAGTTCCTCATGCTAGATTCTCTCAGTAGACCTCTCAGTAGACTGTAGTTTTTGAAGTTAGATTCCAGTTTCTGACACTAGATTCTAGTTTGTGACACTAAATTCTAGTCCCTGCGCGAGATTCTAGTTTTTCTGGAAAAATCTCTTTCTGTGTCAGTGATGCTTGACATATTTCATAGGAAGGACCCCCAGAAATATCTATTATTTAGCTGCAGAACCTCATCTAAAAACATGTTGTTCTAGGGATCCCCCAAAGCAAAGATTTGAGTTAAAAATGTTTGCTTCCAAAATAACATATTCAAAGATTTGCACCACATTTTGACAATTTTTCAAAAATAGCAGAACTACAAGCTCATATCGCGCCACTCGGTGGCGCGATATGAGCTTGTAGATCTGCTATTTTTCAACAGCTAAAACACCAAAACGAGTTCAGTACACAAAAGGGTTAAGACGATCAAAATAAGGCCCCGAGAGTCCAATGGAGTTTTTGTTCAAAGACACTGTAGTATTTCTCAGTGGTTAACCAACACACAGAACACAGAGTGAACAACCAGGGTGTAAAATATCATCGATTTATGCTGTATTTAGACTATATACATTTTAAAAACTTGAGTTAGATGGTTTCCTTCCAACAACAATGTCATTATATCTGTTGGTCCTCCGTGTTGGAAAAACCAAACAAACTATACAACAGGTAGTGTATAGTTAAAGTGATGCAGTCAGTCAGACCCGCCACAACAACACCTGCCCCCAGGAAAAGCGTATACACCTCGCTGGGGTTATGAAACAATATTTCATAATGTGTTTTACTCCGCAAGAAAGGAATGTGTTTAATATTGGAAACGCACAGTAAGGCTGGCGAGAGACAGAAACGCCCCAGAGACGGTTATCTTTACTGTGATTAGGTGTGCTGTGATGGTACAAACACCTCATACCTAATCACATCACCTAAATGCGCTGTGCACATAATCACAGGGAAGCAATCCCCCGCGGGCATTACCACTGTAATCAGCGGACGCATGTATTAATTTATTGCATTTTTACAGTAGGCCTATCACGCCATTTGTGTGCCGTGCTCTTTGCATAATAATGTGACATTATTAGAGATGTGTGTGTGTGTGTGTGCGTGTGTGTGTGTGAGGGGGGTGGTACAGAACTGCATGTTAGTCTTCAGCAGTGCTACTTTACTCGATAGTATTTCCAATTTCCAATGTTTTTTTCTGGTACTCCATTTCCCCATTACTCAGATCAAAATACTGTACGCCACCATATTTATCAACAAAAAGAAAATCAACCACATTGTCGATGGAGATGCAGATTAAAAAAAAAATAGGCTTCAAAATAAAAGGGACCAGAACACTAAAGAAAGGCTCACTCAAATCGTACGTTTGTATAGAAATGTGGAGAGGATGGATAAATGCTCAGGTATACTTGCTCTAATGAAGGCTAGAGGGTTGAAACATGTTGTCTAATTTTATATTTGTTTAATAAAGTAGATGTACGTTATTATCCACCTCCTCCTCAATTATTCACAGTTATTATAAAACATGCCACTTCAGCCCTAACATATATACAGTACAATTAGCTTACAATGTGTCACATAGCACCATTCATCCATCCATCCAGAGGCGGGAACACAGATGCAGTAAATAGAGTTGCGCAGTGACGTCACCGCCCCTGTTCCGGAAGTCTTTTCCCAATTCATTTTTCTCATAGACTTTTCGAAAATAATTTATATCAAGACGATTACAACGCGGACAAAGCCAACTCGAGTCGTGACGAATCATGATGACACACACAAACTTTTGGGACAATAAAATAATTTCTAAGATGAAAAACGAAACAAAAAGTCTTGTATCATGCCGTTTTCTACTTCTTCCCAATTATATATTATATGACGATATTGTGTTTGTTGTCATGATTTCTCACGACCTGAGTTGGCTTTGGCCGCGGCGTAATCGTCTTGATATAAATTATTTTCGAAAAGTCTATGAGAAAAATGAATGGGGAAAAGACTTCCGGAACAGGGGCGGTTCCGGAAGTTCACTAAGTTACTCCCGATCTGCAGGTTAGCAATGAGGGACAAGACAAGAAAGTTGACCTGTATAGCAACATTTGGTAAACTACTTGGATTGTCATTGGACAGTGGCTTTTGGGGTAGGGTTTAGTGAAGGGCTGATTGCAGACAAAAAAAAGAGAATGTTTTTTTTGTCCATGGCCTGTCCTGCATCGGCCAGCTCTAACTGTGGTATCACAAGGTATTGTGAGCTTGTACAGTAGATGAGCTCTAACCGGGGTATCACGAGGCATTGTGAGCTTGTACATTAGCTCTAACTGGGGTATCACACAGGGGTGGATCTAGGCATGGGCATGGGGGGGTGCAATGCCCACCTAAATACCCAGTCTGCCCCCCCAAACACGACGCCATGCAAAACAACCCAAGATATTTCAAATTAAAGTGCTTATATTTAAAATGATTTGAAACAATACTACTGCTACTAACTACACATTTGGCACCACTAAACCAACAGCATTACATCATTGAAAACAGAAAACTCTCTGAGTCAGACTTTTAGCTTTATGCATGCTGCGTGTCTGTTGCAACAACCACTGATGTTATTGATGCTTTACTTGACTAATAAAAGTCCTGTAACCAAAAATGGTATGGTACCATTTTCTCTTGGCCCTGCAAGATGTTCTCTTGCCCCCCCCCAAATGGGGCATGTTACATCCGCCCCTGGTATCACGAGGCATTGTGAGCTTGTACAGCTCTAACTGGGGTATCACGAGGCATTCCCAGGCCAGCATGGACATCTAATCCCCCAGCAGGTCCTCCTCAGTCTGCCCCGTGGACCCCCTGGGGGGAGATGATGCCCAAGAGGCAGCCCAGAGAGGCCTCTCAACCAGGGGTGGAAAAAGAATCCACTTACTTAAAGTAAAAGTATCAACACTACAATCTGTAAGTACTCCAGAGCCAGATCTAGGCATGGGCATAGCCATTTTCGCCCCCAATTGGGAAATGTTACATCTGGGACTGAAGGACTCTCTTAGAAGGTAAGCCCGGTGATTTTACTGCACTGTGCACGCATTTGCCTTGACGGAAGACTGCTGGGTGAGTGCTGCTCACTGCTTTGACATGGGGGAGGTCATATCAACATATGCAATTAATTCTGTACTGGCCATATACACAAGGCGATGTGATCTTCATATTATATGATGGGTGATGGCCCGACTGACAGGTTGGGAAACACTACAGTAATAAATACAAATACCTCAGTACGTACTTGAGTAAATGTAGGCTACTTGTCATTTACCCCACTGACCTCAACAAAGGGGCGCAAAGGAGCAGCGGCCGATCTACTCCCACCGTCTCTCGTGGATGACGTTACTTCTCATCCTATTATACCTACCTGAGAAAACCCATTTTCAGTTTCCCAAGATCTTGTTCTCTCAGCAGTCGCGACCCACATTTCTTGCAGCCATAGGTGAAGGACATAGGAATAGAGATTGACCGGTAGGTCGAGGAGCTTTGCACTCTGGCCCCGTTCGCACTCTCTCTCTCCCTCCTGGTCATCAACAGTGTTTGGTACAGCGGACACAATCCCACTCCCGCTGCTCAGACTCTCCAGCTGATCTCTCCCCCATGCAGCCTCCCTCCCTCCCTCCCTTCGTCTTCTCCTCACTTGTGAACAAGAGCCCCGGCGAGATACTTGAAATACTTCTCCTGTGGTGTTGAGGAGGACCTCATTCCCTGCCCTGGAGTGAGTGAGTGGGCTGCAGCTCACCAGTTGGTTGGTTATACCTGCCGAGAACCATGCAAGGCCTCAGATCTATACTGTACTGTATTGTGCGTTGCATTATCAAATTGTTTGATTTCGGTTTTATTTAACTCGATCTTGCTCGATTCATTCATTCAGTTTTGGTCCAAAAGCTATATTCGGCTGGGATGTGAGAGAGGAAAGCAGTGGGCGAGTGTTGTTGAGTCACCGTTTCTCTCAGTCTCTGTCATACATAACTTACTATAACACACAGAGAGAGAGAGGTAGAATCAGAGTATGAAGTAGGTCAGACCTGCATGGCAGACTGACTGACAGAACGACGCGTTAAGTCCCTCTAACCAGGTTCTCCACGGTCTCTCTGCACGACTTCTTTCATCTGCCTGTCTCCTCTCCCTCCTCTGCCAGTTTTCCTCCGTCGGTGCGGTCACAACTACCCCTGCGGCCGCAAGAAGAAGAAGAAGAACCAGCCCGGCCCTATTCCGAGGCTTATATACCGTGCTTATACCGCTGCTCATCATGCAGCCAACAACAAGCACCCGGAGGCCACGGATCTAGCGACTTTTCCGCCCATTAAGATCACCAGGCAGAGACAGACACCATGCAACTATCTGCTGCCTTCCTACTGCATCATGTGAGCTCTCCTGTTGGGCACGGTGGCTATAATACAGTAGCTGCCATGCCTGGAGCTCTCGCTGGTTGAGTGGCATTGAGAAAACACAAACTCCGCCATGACGATTATGGCGGAGACAGTAAATAATCTGCTGTAAGCAGTGGTGGACATTAGTATACTGTATTAACACAAAGTATGCCAAGAACATGTCGCTTCTTCTATCCATGAGGAATACTCCTCTTTCTTTCATTTCATTTAAACTAAAATCAATTATTTAAAGGCTTACTGGGTAGATTCCCTGCTGGTCACTGCCGGTTGCAGCGCAGTTAGTTTCCGATGAAATGCATAAAAGCTACTCAAACAAATGAGTCTGCAGTTTTTTTGTGTATTTTCTACTCTATTTACTTTTGGATAAAACAGCAAAACTCAGCATAACTCAAATATGCCTTAACCACACGCATAAATGAAGCCCAACCAGCGTTGGCCTCCATTGACCAACTCTGGCGAAAGATACATCAACCTTAGATAGATACATTAGCATTATGATGGAAGATACATTGACCACTTCAGTACTACATTTGAAAATAGCCTACAAGCTCACAATGTACTTTAACACATAGTATACCAAAAATGCAAGGCCCCGTTCTTCTCTCCACATTATGTTTCAAGTATATTTGTGGACTTTTACTTGTAACAGCAAGTACTGTACTTCTACAGCACATGGCATTATTGATGCTTTTAGGCTACATAAGTAAAAAAAAAAGGTTTACTTTTTCCCACCACCGGCTGTGAGCAGTATGCACAATGAGCAGCCGGCATCGACAACAACGCAGCAACAACATCTCACAACAAGTTATAGCTTCCGCTGGGAACACACAGCCAAGACTCCATACTGACTGAAGTTACTAGTCCCCACACACTGTTCACGATGAAAAGCACACCTTGCTACAGCCGATTATACAGAATGTTTCATAAATTCTTTTCCACGGTGGGATAAGAAGAAAAGCACAGTAACAGTTTTTTGTGAAACAGAACAGCCCATGGGACAGACATGGGCTTTACTGTGAACAGCAGCTCTCCGTTCCGATAGAAAACGCTGCATAATATGACCACATCACCGCTGTGTGTGTGTGTGTGTGTGTGTGTGTGTGTGTGTGTGTGTGTGTGTGTGTGTGTGTGTGTGTGTGTGTGTGTGTGCGTGCGTGTGTGTGTGTGTGCGTGTGCGTGTGCGTGTGTATGAAATCACAGTGCAGAATGCCCTCCTGGGCATTACCGACCATAATATAATCAATGGACGTGTCTTAATTTACTGCATTTTACAGCATCACACCCCTACATTGCAGCATCTGTGCTAAGCATATACAGTAGGGGTGGGCTGGAATATTGTTATCGTGATAATATCGCATACTTCCTCCCGCAATGTATATTGTATATTCCTCAGCAAATATTGTGATATTTGCTGAGTGCTAATTCCGGGAGGAAAAACGGGTCGCAGAACTAAAATGTTAACTGACTTCTATAGCTGTTTCATTAAAAAAAAAAAAAAAAAAAACATAAGATAAAAACAAAAAGCCCGGTATGAGAATCAGTTGAGACAAATAAAAGCTAAGATTAACACCTGAGTATATACAGTACATTAGTACGTTCTGATTTTTTCCTTTTAGTTTTTTTATTCATTAATTTATTGTTTTTTTGTTTTTGTTTTCCAGCTGCAGTTACAGTATCATGATATATCGTTGTTGAATTTCGTGCAATACTGTATATTGATATATCACAAATATCGCAATATATCAAATATCAGGATGAATTCATTATCGAAGTTCTAATATCGCCACCTATATCGTATCGTGAGGGACCGATATCGTCCCGGCCCTAATATACAGTACTGTACACCAGAATATTTGGTATCCTTCGGTGGCCGTCAAAAAACTCAAGCCTTGAATAAACAATGAATAACTGCTGATGTCCCACATTCCAGGTGAGTAAACACCCGTCTGCATGCCTCGCTGAAGTACTTATCAGATTAGTGGAGTTTAAGAACGTCTCTCGCAGGATAAGTGAGCGGCATCATCCTTTTAAGCCTTCCTGTACTTTAACGGTGTTTTATCTATTGAAAAATAGCAGATCTACAAGCTCATATCGCGCCACCGAGTGGCGCGATATGAGCTTGTAGTTCAGCTATTTTTGAAAAAATCCCGAGAACAACATGTTTCCAGATGGGGGACCCGGCCGCAGCCAAATACAGATAAATCTAGGGGTCCTTGGCATGAAATATGTTGAGCATCACTGACATAGAGACATTAGACTACAGTCATGGACGAAAGTCCTGTCGCCTATCCATTGTGTAGAGACAACAGCTCATAACTTGACTTTAAACTCACCCATTGTTTCTAGAAATGGCTCATATGAAAGCTAAAACCCTCTAGAATCATGTGTAAAAACTACATTAAAATCCATTTAGTGAAGCAAGATTGATCCTTTAATGAACACAGAATGGTCAGATTTTGGCCGGACAAAAGTCTTGTCGCCTACATAAAATTATGTGAAAACTGAACAAAATATTTAATTCAAAAACAAAAAAAATGTTGCAAAACATCAGCAAATTAAGTAGTAGTGCTGTGACATCCATATTTAATATTTTGTGTGACTTCCATGAGCCTGAAGAACTGCATCAATGCGGTTAGGCAATGACTCATACAATTTATTGATGAAGTCATTGGGAATAGCAAAAAATGCAGTCTTACATGCCTCCCAGAGTTCATCAAGGTTCTTTGGTTTCATCTTCCATGCTTCCTGTTTCATTCTACCCCAGATATGCTCAATGATGTTCATGTCTGGTGACTGGGCTGGCCAGTCTTGGAGCACCTTGATCTTCTTTGCCTTGAGGAACTTTGTTGTAGAGCTCGAAGTATGGGATGGAGCACCATCCTGTTGCAAAATTTGACCCCTTTTATGATTGGGAATGTAAGAGGTAGCTAGTACTTCTTGATATTTTAAGCTATTGACATTGCCTTGCACTCTGCAAATGTTTTGCACACCTCCATACTGGATGTAACCCAAATCATGGTCTGGGGTTACATCCAGTATGGAGGTGTGCGAAACATTTGCATGGGTTACATCCAGTATGGAGGTGTGCGAAACATTTGCAGAGTGCAAGGCAATGTCAATAGCTTAAAATATCAAGAAGTACTAGCTACCTCTTACATTCCCAATCATAAAAGGGGTCAAATTTTGCAACAGGATGGTGCTCCATCCCATACTTCGAGCTCTACAACAAAGTTCCTCAAGGCAAAGAAGATCAAGGTGCTCCAAGACTGGCCAGCCCAGTCACCAGACATGAACATCATTGAGCATATCTGGGGTAGAATGAAACAGGAAGCATGGAAGATGAAACCAAAGAACCTTGATGAACTCTGGGAGGCATGTAAGACTGCATTTTTTGCTATTCCCAATGACTTCATCAATAAATTGTATGAGTCATTGCCTAACCGCATTGATGCAGTTCTTCAGGCTCATGGAAGTCACACAAAATATTAAATATGGATGTCACAGCACTACTACTTAATTTGCTGATGTTTTGCAACATTTTTTTTGTTTTTGAATTAAATATTTTGTTCAGTTTTCACATATTTTTATGTAGGCGACAAGACTTTTGTCCGGCCAAAATCTGACCATTCTGTGTTCATTAAAGGATCAATCTTGCTTCACTAAATGGATTTTAATGTAGATTTAACACATGATTCTAGAGGGTTTTAGCTTTCATATGAGCCATTTCTAGGAACAATGGGTTAGTTTAAAGTCAAGTTATGAGCTGTTGTCTCTACACAATGGATAGGCGACAGGACTTTCGTCCATGACTGTAGAATCTAGTGTCAGAAACTACAATCTAGCATCAAAAAAACTAGAATTTAGCGTCAGAAACTACAACCTAGCGCTGGAAACTATAAACAACTAGAATTTAGTGCTGGAAACTATGGAAACTAGCATAGGAAAATAGAAACTATTGTCAGAGACTAGAATCTAGTGTTTGAAACTAGTGCCAGAGACTAGAAACTTAGTCAGGAAAAAATGAGTTAAGGTTTGTTTTTGTGTGTGTGAGCTTTCAATCACTCAGGGGATCACGGCATGCCGCGCGGCTTGCCGTGTGTGCCGACTGCACATTATCCATACAGAGTGTGTGTGTGTGTGTGTGTGTGTGTGTGTGTGTGTGTGTGTGTGTGTGTGTGTGTGTGTGTGTGTGTGTGTGTGTGTGTGTGTGTGTATGTGTGCATGGGTGGGCACGCGTGCACCACAGCCATGTGTGGGGACAGTCAGGAATGCGTCCATGTGTACGTCAAACTAATGCTCATCGCCATTTATCTATAAGGGAATATTATTATAAGTAATTTTGTTTAGAATTGGCAAGGCGTCTGGCTGTAAGCGAAAGATAACAGGAATATTGCACTTCTTCTCAAAGGAAAAGGGACAAATCTTTAAGCAGCAACTTGACCTCTTGGCCCATCAAAGAAGAAAAAAAAAATAGCTAAGCATGTAATTTAAAGTGTGAAACGTGATTGCATGTTTTTGCAGCGGTAAAACCACTTGCAGGACCATTTTAAGATTTTCTCTGTTGCCTAGATAAGGGTGGGGGACTTTGAAGAAGCAATTTCATGTGATGTTGGTCCAAATCCATTCCCCCGGAGCCTTTAAGCTGGTGCTGAAATCTCGCTGGTGTGAGGGTTTTTCTGTCTTACTGATCTGCTAAGCTCCACGACTCTTCAGCCATCGCTATTCAACTGTAGCAAGCGCTCCTCCGAGGGCCACAGTTTAACCTCACTCTTCCACTCCAGTCTGAGTCAAAAGTCAGTAGTACAGTAAATCACCCTGGCTACCGTAAATGCTTGGTCAGAGCGCCGCTGCCAGGAGCCTCAGCCTCTCAGTACTGCAGAACTCTAAAGTTTGCATTCCAATTGTACAATATGCCCCTATTTGGACATTTGGAATGAGGCAATGTGTAGTATATCTCCCCATTCAGGAGAGGAGGAGGAGGATTTCACTGACTTACAAAGAATATTATTAGAGATTTGAATAATTGACTTCAAAGTCTATTTGCATTCCAAAATAGATGGCCTGCAAATGTAGCCTGGCTAAAGCCAGACCGAATCAGCTGTTAGCAAAAAATTCCCTGTCACCAGACAGGTCTGGATTAGCTCAATGGTACGCCCATTTCCTAAATTCCTCCCCGAGTTGGCTTTGTCTGAGGTGGAATAGGCTTTATAAAAATCATTTTTGAAAAGTCTATGGGGAAACCATTTCTGGACAACGGGCGACGTCATGAAAGGGACAGGACTGCTGAGCTCTATAGGGCTCGGATTAAGCTAGTGGTTAGTGTTTATAGAACTAGATAATACTTTAATCTGAACGTGCTGGGGAAAAAAACAACATTGTTTTACATAGGACTTTTTTGTGTAAATGAATGGGCTGTAATGGGACAGGGCTTGACACTAACACTTGCCCGCTTGCCCGGGGGAAGTAAAAAAAAAATGTGGGGCAAGTGAAGACTGCTATCTTGTTGCCCGATCGGGCAAGTGCGCAACTTAGTGCACTATAACACAACACAAGATGAATTTGTCTTGAAAACAGTCATTGCACTCTGCCTCTATCCCTGCTTCCAGGCTGGATTTGGGAAACAAAACAGGCAAATTAACACATCAAAATGACCATTAATCTTCTACATCCTCTAGTTGTGTAGATTTGGGGCTAATTAAGATAATGAATTTTAACTCTAGAGAGTGTAAAAATGAAACCAAATGGACCCTTGCGGGTCCATTTGGTTTCATTTTTACGTTCTCAAGAGTTACATCTGGTTAACCAATTTAACTGGGGACCACCTGGAACCCTCTCAGGGACCACTGGTGGTCCCCGGACCACCTGTTGAAAACCCCTGGTTTAAAGCACCCAAGTAGGAAGTAAACTTAAATGCAAAATTTACAATATATTTTTGGAGGGCAAGTGACCATGGCCTGAGGGCAAGTATAACCTGACTTGCACTTGCCCAATGGGCAAGTGCCTCGGACACCTTAGTGTCAACCCCTGTGGGAATTTGCACCTTCTTAGAACCTTGGCATTAACCTACATGGTATGATGGCTTCCACATGTATAAGGTCCTTGGCAACCCCTGCCAGTATGTTTCCAAGACATGTCATTTGAGGGTAAAGCAAAAGGACCAACAGATGGATACGGATCTGACACTGCCATCCTTGGAGCCCTGCCCACTGGCAGTGGAAAAAACTCAAGATAAGCCATGAAAAAAAAAAGCTCTGACAGTGCATTGGTAGCCCATAGCCATTAGCAAACAAATCACATGGTGTGCAGGATGAGAAGTCCACGCATTAAAAAAGTGAGCACGATTGAGTCAGCATCACACAGCCTTGCACACACACACACATTACCCACTGCCTCCAAACCGCATGCACACATCTCTGCCCATCCACCCTCACATCTCTGCGCTCGCCTCGCTGGAATTTCACCCCCCTTCCAAAAAAGTTTTAATTACCGAGTAGGGGTTGGTGGGCGTTTCGGGACGAGAGAATGCATGCGAGCAGCATCCCAGCATGCCCGAGAAATGAATGGGATTGTTTTTTTGCTCGCTGATTGGCCAACTACAGTATACGCCAACTCTATCCCCCTCTGAAATCTGAAACGCTGTGTATTGTTTAAACACAATTTAAATCACTTTCCCCCTCGGTAAAGACGCTTTGCCTCGTCTTACCTCTTTCTCTTCTCTCTTCGCCTCACATCGCCTCTCTCTCCTCCTCTCCTCCCATCCATGTCCTCCCGTCACCCCCGCCTCCAGCTGCTGACACACACAACGCAGGAGCTTTTTGGGGGTAATTACACAAGAAAACAAGCAGCAGCAGCAACAACAACCACAGCATACGGTAATGAGGCAGCAGAAATAACATGCAGGGCTGCTTCCAGATCAGTTTAGGGGGGGTAGCCAGGCGAGGGAAGGGAAGGAGAGGCGGGCCAACGCTACAGTGTACTTGGCATTTGGAATGGCACATGTCATGTGTTGTCTCTCTCTGCTGACGATCCAGCTAGACGGAGGGGGTGAAAAGAGGTCATACAGGCCAGTGAGGTTACAGCCTCAGAACCGCGCGCGCCATTGCGCGGGCGCACACTTATGCATGGCTTTGCACGCCCCCCCACAGTTTGCCACAACAGCCTGCGGGAGAAAAAACATAACCAATAAACCTGATGAACTCGATGTTATCTAATCCCTACTGGAGTCAAGTCTCTTTGCATCCAACCACCGCGCCTGGCTGCCACACTGTCTCTCTTGTTTGTCTCCCCTTCACCCATCTTTCTGTCTCACCTCCATCTCTCTTGTCTCTCTCTCTCTCTCTCTCGTCTCCCAAACCGTTTGCGTGTTTATTTCAATTAAAACAGGCTTTCATCAGGGTGACGGCAGCGCGCCGATGAATCTTTTATCAATACGTTCTATTCCGCGCCCACTGATTATGACACACACAGGCAGGCTCACAGCTTGGGTACGTCAATAATTCATGGACCCCGGCCTGACGGAACACGTACAGGGCTGCTAATAAGAACGCAGAGGAGTGAGGAGGCACCAGGCAGGCAGGAGGAATTACCCTGGCTGTAAGCGATTAGTCGCTGGTGCGTACTGTAAAGAACCGTGTTTCGCTGGAAAACAACAGCGCGACTGATAAAAAAAAAAAAAACTGAGGCCGCGAAAACGCCACTGGGGTTGCGGCGTCCAGACTTATGCATATTCATGAGGCTCTGGCTGGGGGGTGGGGGTAAGGGGGTGTTTGTAGTGTTTGGTGTTGCGTGTGTCTCTTATGAAAGTAAACAAATCACTGCTCCTACCCTGCACATCCCCCCCAGTGTTGCCAACATAGCGCATTTGTCACTATATTTAGCTTTTTTTTTTTCAGACCCCCACAGCGCCAAAATTAGTGAAAAACTCCTGGCGGAAAATCTAGTGCTTTTTTACTGGTGAGTTGGGGCGAAATTGATTGACAGGTGCCAGAGATAAAACCCTCATTTTTCACCATTTTTCCTCCTATGATAGTGGTTTTCAAACAGTGGTCCCCAGGCTAAATGATGGACAGCTGGTTAACCAGATGTAACTCTTTGAGAGCGTAAAAATGAAACCAAATAGACCCTTGCGGGTCCATTTGTTTTCATTTTTACACCCTCAAGAGTTAAAATATTCATCATGTGAATTAGCCCAACTTAGTCTACACAACTAGAGAATGTAGAAGATTAATGGTCATTTTGATCTGTATGTTCCAGGCGAGTATCTAGCGCATTCTAGTGCATTTTGGAAGTGCCACTAGTGCATTTTGGATTTTGGCAGTTGGCAACACTGATCCCCCCTTGCACCTAGGAACACATGTGTTGTATTTGTCTCCAACTGTTTTGTGTGCATGTTCTACATTCATGTTCCTTGTTTTTATTATGGGTAAACCACCAAAGAATTGTGACTGGACAAACATGTCTTCGCCATCACAGGTAAACCACTTATGTCTACAAGCAGTTTTTTTTTTCTTATGCGTTTTTCTTATGTGTTAATACTGTTATCATACTGTTATTATGCAATGCTGTTATCACAATCCAGCCAATCACAATCCAGCCAATCACAATCCAGAAAATCACAATTGGCACATTCACTTTTCTGCCATTCCAGTCAATCACAAAAGACCTTTCCTTAAGTCCCTCTCCAAACTGCTATGCCAATGGTTTTCAACAGGTGGTCCGGGGACCACCAGTGGTCTCTGAGAGGATTCCAGGTGATCTCCAGGCTAAATGTTGGAAAGTTGGTTAACCAGATGTAACTCGTAAACATGAAACCAAATGGACCCTTGTGCCTCCATTTGGTTTCATGTTTACGCTCTCAAGAGTTAAAATATTGGTGGCTCAAATTCTGAATACATAGTGGGCCCTGCTATGAAAAAGGTTGAAAACCACTGTGCTATGCCAATAAAGGCTAAGCATATCATGTACTGCAATAGACAAACCTCTTCACTAATAGTTTTCCTACAGTTTATGATAATACGCCACAGCCACAGCTGGCATTGCGACTGGTAGGTAAGATACAAAACATTGAAGTCTTATACCACAAACCTAAACATAACCTCAGCAAAAACTTTGCCTAAACCTAACCTTAACCCCCGGACCGTTAGGATACCTACCGCGACCGATAGATTGCTGACCAATCGGTTGGGACTCATCTACTATCAGTTGCAACTCCTTTACTTTCAGCCGCGACTCATTTACTATCAGCTGCGGCCGTCTGACCCAGTCTGCAAGTTGATTTCCACCCTTCTAGACTTTCTGTCCTCACTTTTTAAACTTCAATAGGTACTTTGCTTAGCCAAACTTATAATGTTTGCTAGGAGGTGATCAGCCACATGCCCAAACAACGCTGGGCATATATTCTAAAAAGGAAAGGCAAAAACAGCAGATAAACAAGCTTGCCATGTGGCTAATTGTCACTCTTGTATGACAAAGCACGACATTACTTTACGAAAGGAGGAAAAAAAAGCTGAACTAAAAGTCCAAAAGTATCCACAGCCCAGGCATATGAGGTTTCTGCCCGACAGCAACGATTATGTACCATAAACTCCAGCAAGAACCGGCTCACCTCTCGGCTGTAGCACAGGCCTCAGGCAAGGTCTGAGCATAGATTAGCTGATCTGTCTCTAGCGCCCGCCGCGCGCTAGCTCATCTCAGCCCCGCTGAAGCTTTTAACGTGAAATCCAATAGTTTCAGGGTCAACTGATCTCTGACAACATGTCTGGATGTATAATTCAGCCTATTAGCCGGGGGGAAGGAGGCTTAGGTAAGCCAATGTCCATACAATTACTGGCATATTGACCCCTGTGTATCGGTTGTTATCGGAAGCCGCACACCAATAAGTCTGCAGCAAAACAAACACCGACCCTTGTTTTCTGTCGAATGCCTGCATATTTATACTGCAGGACAAAACGACAGTGAACTCTACAGGTTCTTGCAAAAGGGTACAATCGATTGGTAATGGATGACATTCGTGCACTTTTTCTTGTCCCTTTCCGACGGATCGGATATGCTTTACAATGTACTTCACATTTGCCCCTGCGACAACAGTGTAACACCATTATAACATGTCACGCATTTACGCTGGACAGATTGCCACAACGCTTCCACCTCTTCACTGGGACCAATTAACCCATTTTCATCTGTATGCAGACTCTTGTCTTCTAAAACATTAAAAAAAAAAAAAAAAACAAAAAAAAAAAATGTTTCTGTCAGTCCTTTTCAAACATTTTCACGTCAAGCATTTGCAAGCAAAAATACTAATCTACAAGCCTGCAGATCTGACATATAGCCTACAGTAGATAAGGTATCGGTATTGGTATCGGTGTCCACTTAGCGTTAAACCACTTCAACTATTATTTGAAAATGTAGCTGATGAAATAAAACAGCAGATCTACAAGCCCATATTACAGCGCCTAGTGCCGTACTACCAGCTTGTAGATATATATTTTTTTAAATATGGTGCAAACCTACACTCCTTCACAGTGAGACTCACTCAGCACACTCACTACTACACGGATATCCCCTGATCTTTGCCATATATACACAGTATAT
The DNA here is from genome assembly GCA_039105355.1 of Benthosema pterotum. Lineage (NCBI taxonomy): Eukaryota > Metazoa > Chordata > Actinopteri > Myctophiformes > Myctophidae > Benthosema > Benthosema pterotum. Next base: position 36,001,964 of record CM076970.1, read on the forward strand.
ATTTTTTCCCCGTTTTTACTCAAATCTTCTGGGGCATATAGGCCACCATTCAAGATAACAACCTCCTTATTGGGAGACATTGATGTATAGGTGTCTTGCTCAGGGACACTTGGATAAGCAAGCCAAAGAGGACGAACCGGGGCTTGAAACCAGCAACCTTCCACAGCTCCCATGCAGACAAACAGAAACGAGCAGTACACCATCACACCTGCAGATCGACAGGTGTCATCAGAGAAGGACATGGCTTGAATCTTGTCAAGCAAAACAACTCTCGACTCGCGCACAGTAATCATTGGGTGCAATGATTATTATTACAGCAAGAGAAACAAAAGGTAGCAAAGAACAGAACAAGAAAAACAATGTTGTTTGTTTCTGCAGTGTCAGAATCTGCTAAAAAGGTTCACTTCCCCAGCCCTGCTCCCACCCCCAAAATTCCCCCTTAAAAACGAGCATGAGCAACCTCATGGGAGGCTGGGGTGGGCCCGATGGGGGGGTTGGGGTCATACTTAGTTACGTTTCACAGGGCAGAGAGCCATTACCACTCGCGCGTCGCATCTCAGCATTTTTTTATTGTTATTTGCTGTCATGTTTGATCAAGTCCATTTTGGAATTGGGTCAACCCCGTTGTCTCCCTCCCTCTCTCCTTCTCTCTCTTCACTCCCTCCCTCATCCATCCATCCCTCCATCACTTTGTCACCTTCCTTCAACACACAGAGGCCTTCTTTCCCTCCTTCGATCCTGCCTTCCTTCCCAGAGTATACAGCAAACTGTGCAAACGTTAATTAAAACATTCCTCACCGGGCATCTGTGCAGTAATCTATGCACAGCGTATCCCAGCCTGCACATGGATCATTTGACTAACACACAACTATCCATGCATTAATGAATCTATAATCATGCATACAAAAAAAGTGCTCCGGGAAGAGAGGGAGGAGAGGGAGAGAGAGATGGGGGGGGGGGTGCATGGGGGAGGGGGTGTGGATAAAAGATTGATGGCTAATAGTTTTATGACTGATAAACAAAGCAATCGATCAATCCGCGCGTAGCCAGTCGGAGGCAGTTACATGGTTTCTGGACTGCTGGTGAATAATTTGGCGTCTCGCGGTGTTAACCCTTCGAAGCGTGGAGGATGTGGATTAATTGTGAGATGGGTTAGAGGGATGGGAGGGCTCGGCCGCCATGCAGAAATGATTAACGCTGCAGTTAGGCTGTGCCACAAACATAACAGCTGCAGTAAATGTCTGAACGCGTATGACTGATGGCAGGGGTTGCTTCTGTGGGTGTTCGTGTATGTGCGCATTTGTGTGTGTGTGCGTTTGTGTGTGTGTATCTGTGCGTGCACTACATCTGAAAGGGTGCGCACGCTAGGTAGAGCAATTGATGGGCGCGTTCGGAAATTTGCACTGAGCGCGCTGACTGCAGGTATGCCCTCTTTTTCGTTCGTTTGTTTATTTGTTCTGTGCATTCAACGTGTTGGCACTATTCGTGAACCTACACTCAAAGGTTGGGTTTTCAAGTGTGAGCGTCACCGCAGTGTCTCGAGCACTTAGCTAACAAGGCAAGCAATCACTATACATCACCATTCACCATTTACCACCCTACATCATTTACCCATGTTGGCCCATGTTATAACTTGAGAGCGTAAAGATCAAGGAAGGGTGAACTCCACCCAGTGTCTGTAAGATCACGTCACAACCAGGACACATTCACTAGCGACCAGGTTGCAAATCCGCTAGTGACCAGATCATGAACACTTGCTTGTTAATAGCGACCAGATCTTCTGGTCGTGTTTGAACTGTAGCTTCTAGACGAGGGGATAGCTTTACAGAACAGGGCATCAAGGGCAGGAGGGAAGAGGGGAACTTTGCCCTGCAGCTCCTGGGCTCTGTGGGACGACCAGGTTGGTGATATACAGACATGTTTAGGCTTAGGGTCTCCCCCGGCCTATGAATTAGTCGCGATCAGGTTGCAGCCCTAGTTGCTCGCTAATTGCGGCTACAAGCAACGACAGCAACCAGTAAAAAACTGCTTGTGTTTTATATAATTTGATATCTATATAATTTGGTTAGCAACTCTCCATCAATTAGCTGGGGACTGTTATAACTGATTAAAACGACTACACGGACGGAACACGGTGTAACATTTCCAAACACACGTGTGATTCCCGATCTTTGCTTCCGATTGTTAACATTTTGATACGGGGCACAGGGGCGGATCTAGGGATGGGCATGGGGGGGCAGTGTCCCCCTAAATACCCAGTCTGCCCCCCAAACACGATGCCATGCAAAACAACCCAAGATATTTCAAGTTAAAGTGCTTATAATTAAAATGATTTGAAACCCTACTACTGCTACTACAGCTGTGTCACCACTAAACCAACAGCATTTCATCATTGAAAACAGACCTTTAGCTTTATGCATGCTGCGTGTCTGTTGCAACTTCAACAACAACTAATGTTATTATTGATGCTTTACTTGACTAATAAAAGTCCTGTAACCGAAAATGGTATGGGTGCGGATGAAGTCGCCCCCATACCATTTTCTCTTGCCCCGACAACATGTTCTCTTGCCCCCCAAATGGGACATGTTACATCCACCCCTGACGGGTCACAGAAAATTGACAGATTTCGATTTTTATTTTCTAGTGTTTTGTCTGTGGTGTTCCCATATTGTTTTTGTTATGTGTTATAGATAGAACAGATTGGAAATTAGCCTTAGCTAACTCTGGCTGGTTTACACTGAGATTATGTGTGTAGATATACTATATTCTTGTAATATGCCAATATCTCTGTGTTTATGAACTGGCCTAAATAAACAAATAAAAGTAAACGTCTTTTTTCCCTCATCATAAATGGGATGCGGCGCTATTCCTTTTGAAGCGCTCCCATCATCATCCTAATCATGCCATCTGCATCGTCCCATCTGTTGACGACATACTGTGGACTTTAAGCCAGAAAAGATAGACTTTGTAAATCTTGCAGCACTTTACCAAGAGAGTTGGCTAAGAAAAAGGCCCATAAACATTAATGCAGTCGTTACAAGTCAAGGAAAAAGCAACTGGGATGATGAGGCAACACATACTGGGGGTTATACAGGAACACAGGCATCAAGCGGTTTGCACGTTTGCGAAAATACCTTCCCCGCGAATACAGATGCATCTCATCTATCACAAACGTGCATTATTTTTTAATCCCCGCCATCAAAAACCTGCGCTACTACTGTACCAACTCCTCTGTTTGTGGAGACATTTGCATTTAAATTGGACAACTTCTTTTCATGTCCAGGAGGGGGGTGGCAGGCAGGCAGGCAGGCTGGCAGCGGCACAAAGTATATTGCTCTGTAGGGGGAGGAAGTGTGTGTGTATAATCCTGCATTACAATCTCACCGGTGGCGGTGCTGAGTGCTGACCAATAAAAGCATCCCGGTGTATTAATTTTAACGCCGGCAGAGACAATGCCGTTGCTCAGTGGGTTCTCAAACGCTGTGCCAGGGCACATTAAGACCCGTCCGGAGAGATCCTGGGGGGGTTCTGTGTCAACAACATCCACCATGTTATTATTATTGCAGTATATCGCTGCTGTCGGGAAGAGACCTCTTATAAACACACTTTAAATTATGCTGCATTACGGTTTTTTTTGTGTTTGTTTGTTTTGTTTTATCAGTACTTTATGGGTCAGGGATGCTCGATATTTAAATGTTGTGCGATATATTCCAGACTCTCAAAACGTAGAAACTGCTTCATTCATGATTTGTGATTCATTAAAGGAGAATTCCACCCATTTTCAATATTTTTCTGAGAGCGTACAAATGTGAACCAAATGGACCCTATGGACCCTAGCGGGTCCATTTTGTTCACATTTGTACGCTCTCAAAAAAATTGGCTCACAAAGAATAATCAATAACATGGTAAAAAAAAAACAAGTTGATGATGTCATAAAGATGTACATGTATTTCATCAAGTTAATGATTGTTTTCAGACCTCCATTTCTAGGAAACACAGATTAGTGGAACTTTTTGGATCCGTATTCCAGGGAAAACTTTGGCAGAAATTAGCTAATCGACAAGCTCACAGCTGAACAGTTGTTTGTGTGATTGTTTGGTACGTATTGAACCAGCCCAGGGTCACCCTCAACGGGGCCCCTCTGGACCACACATGGCCCCTATGGTGTGACCGCTCCCATGCCAGACCCATACATGGTCAGTGCTTGTGCCAGTTTTGCTGCAGATTGGAGTGGCCTTGTCAATCGGGCTATTTAATGTATAGAAAAGACAAAACAGAAAATACACTAGAATAGTGCCCTGAGGGATTCCGCTTGACAACCCACGTGGGGTTTAAGTGGTTAACCCTTTCCAACTTGTTGACCCCTTTTAAACGCACAGATTCAATCTGTGATTCATCCTATATTAACACTGTCTAATGGGTGTACATCAG
>CM076970.1:36011394-36021394 GCA_039105355.1 Benthosema pterotum
AAGTTGAGAACATGTAATGGGTCAGAGACAATGCTTTGAGCCTGTCTGAGTATAGCTATGAAGGAAAATGAAACCAAATGGACCCTGGCGGGTCCATTTGGTTTCATTTTTACACTCTCAAGAGTGTAATAGTGAAAATATTCATCATGTGAATTAGTCCTAATCTACACAACTCCTAATCTACAAACAATTAATGGTCATGGACAGAAGCAAAGGAAATCTCTAGTTTGGGGGGGTTCTGTGGGGCTGAAATGTCCTCAAATGGTGGTCCGTGGCTCAAATGCTGAATAAATGGTGGGCCCTGGGATGAAAAAGGTTGAAAACCCCTGGAGTAAAGTAAAGGTAATGAGTTACTTTCCAGCACTGCAGATCAATGCAGCAATATGGAACCTGGATCAGGGCCCAAAGTGGGGCTGCTTTGCACATGTGATCAATGCAGTGCACATGTGCAATGCGCTGCACATGTGATCAATGCTTTTTACATGTGTGCAACGCATTGCACATGTGATCCATTCACGGCGTCCCAAAGGGGAAATCTTATAGTGAACCAGATGGCCTGTGGTTTTGGTTTCCTATTTCCAACCCGATGGAAACGCGTTTAGTATAAACTGAAGCCTCTGGGTTCAAACAGCACTGCAGACCTGTACCCAGATGACCTCAGAAAGAAAGAAAAGAAAGAAAGAAAGACTCTGGATGGTTCATGATGATGTGGCGAAAACGTGTTGTAGCCCCGATTCATTCATTCAGTGCACTATAAACCCGAGAGAGGCACGTTGACATCAGTGCTTTGACAGGCGCTGTAAAGATCGGAGATCTACCTCGGTCTCACACGCACCCTAGAGGCGGAGAGAGAGAGAGAGAGAGAGAGAGAGAGAGAGAGAGAGAGAGAGAGAGAGAAAAGGAGAGAGAAGCAGTGTTGCCAACTGCCAAAATCCAAAATGCACTAGTGGCACTTCCAAAATGCACTAAAATACGCTATTCTGCATTTTAGTCACGGAGAACCACTGTTTGATGTTGAGTTTAGTCTCTCAAACTAATTTAGGAGAAATAACTGGCAAAATGTTGGTCAAAATGAGAATTCTTATACATTTTCTAAATGTATAGATAGAAGTAATTCAGCTGTTTAAATATGATTTGACTCTTGGGAGTGTAAAATGAAACCAAATGGACCCATAAGGATCCATTTGGTTTCATTTTACGATCTCAAGAGTTACAGATCTATACCAATATACCAATGGTTACCAATGGTCCTTTCCAGGAAGGAAGGAGGACTCCTATCATATAGGAGGAAAAATGGTGAAAAATGAGAGTTTTATCTCCGGCGCCTGTCAACCAATTTCGCCCCAACTCACCAGCGAAAAAGCACTAGATTTTCCGCCAGGAGCTTTTCACTAATTTTGACACTAGGGGGGGTCTGGAAAAAAAAGCTAATCATAGTGACAAATGTGCCAAGTTGGCAACACTGGAGAGAAGAGGGAAAGAAATAAAGAAAGAGAGAGAAACAGAGAAAGAGAGAGAAAGCGCTACTTGCAGGCACCTCTCACAAACACACCCATTTCTCACAGTCTATGAAAATGCACTCCTCCTTTCCGCTCCGACAGATTAACGTCGCCATTGATAAGTGGACAGTCACCAGGTTCGTTCCCGACGGTGGACAAAAAGCCCCTGCAGCAGCCTGCGTTTTTTTTTTTTCTCGTGTCCGTATGAAAGTTGCAACCGGCCAAGTGTATCCATCGTTTCAAATTAAAAGCCCTGCGGCGTTTCACACATGGTCCGTGTCCTGTGTACCTCACTGCCAAGCCTCACAGTTGCCTTGGCACCGAGCGCCGTTATAACACCCTTCAATCCCTTGGCGCTCTCTCTCTCTCTCTCTCTCTCTGTCTCCCTCTCTCTCTCTCTCTCTCTCTCTCTCTCTCTCTCTGTCTGTCCCCTCCTGTGAAGAAGTGTGTGCATGTTTTACTCCAGTAAAAGTATCAGCGCTGCAGTGTAGTGAAACTAAAGCAGGGGTTTTCAAACATTTTCATATACCAGGACTATTTAATCAGCATTTGAGCCACCTTTTGAAGACATTTCAGCCCACAGACCATATTTGTCGCACAATACCAGGCTGGATTTGGGAAAACAAAACAGGCAAACATTGATCAAAAATGACCATTCATCTACTATATTCTCTAGTTATGTAAATTTGGGCTAATTTAGATGGTGAAACTTTTAACTCTTAAAAGGTTGCCAAGCCGGTTCTGGCATGCATCTGAAACGGCAAGTACAAGGAAATTTTGAGCATGGAGATGGCCAAATGGCCGAAATCAAGTGATTAATGCACGTGTTGTAATAATAATCTACTAAGTAACTACTAACTGAAGTTTTCAAATTTCACATAGAGTATCGTAAATATTGGACAAAGTTAAAAAAAGAAAGAAAAAGAACGAAATCAAAACTGTACACAGTACCTGAGTACATGTACTTGTAGTTATACAGCACTGCACTCCTGTACTAGAGTGAATGTTTGATTTTACAGCTCAAAGGCAGAGCGCCAACACCCCCCCCCCCCCTCTCTCTCTCCTCCTCTCTCTCTCTCTCTCTCTCTCTCTCTCTCTCTCTCTCTCTCTCTCTCTCTCTCTCTCTCCTCCCTCTCTCTCTCTCTCTCTCTCCTCTCACTCGTCTCTTCTCTCTCCTCTCTCTCTCTCTCTCTCACTCTCTCTCTCTCTCTCTCTCTCATCCCTCTTCTCTTCTCTCTCCTCTCCCTCACTCTCTCTCTCTCTCTTCTCTCTCCTCATCTCTTCTCTCTCTCTCTCTCTCTCTCTCAACCGCTCCCAAACGCGGTAATGACAGTTTTATCAGTTTGACCACGTTTACCATCTCCCAGGGCTGGCTCGTCTCCACAACCCCCACCCCACAAACACCACCACCACCACCCCGCCCGTCTGGAATGGACACTAACAAGGACCCCTTGTATATCCATTATGCAGATGGGGGACCAATGTCGGCTTTAAGCGTGCTATGCGCGACGCAGCGGAGCGACCGGCCGCAGTTTAACATATGGAGTCTGCCTGCCAACACAGGCCTCGCCGCCAGCTATCGCTTGCAACTTTAACCTGTCCGTTTATGCGTTATTGGGCCCGCGCAGGAGCTCAATGGGAGGGAGATCTTAAATAAATCACAGAACAAATGTGGGGCAGCATTTAGGGCCCCGTTACCTGCTAATTAATTTTTCATGACTGCGACCTCTACAGTGGAAATGACAGGAATTCAAAATCAAACTGTGCGGCACGTTGCAGGTTGCGCTCTCACGCTGAGCGTCGCTGGAAGTCGCAGGATTTTTTGGCAGAAGAAACACCTTGAGGAAATGAGCGGATGCAATTTTCACACTCAAATCCGTTTACGTTCTCTGTGAATGACACAAGCTTTGTGATTGGTCTAAAAATGTTGTAGTAACCGGGGGAAATACAAGTGATTGATGTTTCCGGATGAAAAAAAAAAAAACTGCCGGTCAGCAGACAAGTCTGGAATAGCTCAATTGTACACCCATTTCCTACTCCAGAGAACTGGGGTGACCAATCAGGAGACAGTATGAAACATACGTAGTAAATCCACATTACACCTACAGCAGTGGTTTTCAACCAGTGGTCGTTGAGAGGGTTCCAGGTGGTCCCCAGCTAAATGATGGAAAGTTGGTTAACCATATGTAAGTCTTTGAGACTCTCAAGAGTTAAAATATTTATCAATTTACACAACCATAGAATGTAGAAGACTAATGGTCATGTTCTTTTTACAGAAGAGGGGGTCCCGCACACTGTCTTCACTTATAAATACTTTTATTTAGGATGACAACGTTTCGGTCTAAAGGACCTTCATCAGGTATCTCAAATACCTGATGAAGGTCCTTTAGAAACGTTGTCATCCTAAATAAAAGTATTTATAAGTGAAGGCAGCGTGCGGGACCCCCCCTTCTTCTGAATACGTACATTTGTTTGCTGGCTCCGACGCACCTGTCCCTGTAGGTGTGCACAAGGCTTTTTTCTACATGTTCTTTTTACACAAATGAGTCTTGAAAATGGGAGCCGTCTAATAACCAGGGTTGTCTTATATGCGGGACAATACAGCAGTGGTTTTCAACCTTTTTGATACCAGGGCCCACTATTTATCTAAACTTTGAGCCACGGACCACAGATTTGATGACATTTTAGCCCCACAGACCCCAAAACTAAAGATTTATTTTGTTTTTTTCCACAATTGCAGGGTGCATTTGTGAAATAGATCATTCTTCTACATTCCCTATAGACTTGGGCTAATTGAATATTTTAACTCTTGAGAGTGTAAACATGTAACCCTCAAAGAGTTACACCTGGTTAACCAACTTTCCATCATTTAGCTGGGGACCACCTGGTGCTCTCTCACAGACCACTGGTGGTCCCCGGACCACCACTGGTTGAAAACCACTGCAATACCGTATTTGGGCTGAGCCTTCCTGTTATACCCACTGGCCTGCCTTCAGGTTGTGACCAGGCTTTTTCTCTTTGCAGATGAGTAAGGCTGGGGTTGCTCAACCCTGCAGTGCAAACACATTACACCTATAAAGTCAACCCGCCGTCCAACAAGTTTAGTTTACTGGAACGCCCGCGCAAAGCCTTAAAACTCCGACACCATCTCATTACGTCTTGCGGGTGCCGTCAGAAGTAAACCAGCCCTTCACGCCACAGCGCTAAATCCGACCTCTCGTCCCAGCCTAAAGATAGCGGCCAGTCTCTTTTTATAGAGGGTCTTGTGGGGTTGTGTTGCTAGAATTGCAATTTTTTTTGCTCTATATTCGGAACGAAAACCAGCGCTCACATCATTGTTTGTCTTTAGCAGGGCTAACCTTGCCGTGCATATATTTATAGGTGCCCGAGGCCAGCTAGGCAGAGAAAAAAAGAACCACAGTAGCTCCATAAATAAAGCTGCCGGGCCTCCGTATGCGAGCCTCCCCCTGACCCAACAAAAAGCCCCAGTCATTTCACAGGTCATTACCTGGAGGGGTCCTTGGCCAGGCCCGGCTGGGCCCCGGCTCTCCTCCTCCTTCCTCCTCCTGCGAGGGAGGGTCCCGCCTGGGCCTTTGAGGACCAGTCAAGCCTGGAGAGAGGGGAGATGTTTGGATTAATAATAAATGCGGTGATCTGTTTTCTGTGTGACTGCAGGCCCTATATATGAAAATGCCGACGGGAGGTTTTAATGGAAAATAACTACGACTAAACGGCCACGTCGTCTGAGGGAGGGCTGGAGGAACGACTACCTACACAGCGGCTCTGCCTTTGTCCACCAACCATCATCTTGTCTTCCGTTTCCTCCTCCTCGTTTTTACTCACCCGAGGAGAGGCCTTTTCTATAACTCTCCTTTCCTACTGTCATCTCTCTCTCTCTCTCTCTCTCTCTCTCTCTTCTCTCTCTCTCTCTCTCTCTGTCTCCCACTGTCTCTCTCCCTGAACTTTTGCCCCCCAAGATCCTGTTGGAACCTCACCCACCCAAATGTCCTCTGGGTCTTAAAAATAGATGAAGCAAAACATCTCTCTATCACACACACACACACACACACACACACACACACACACACACACACACACACACACACACACACACACACACACACACACACACACACACACACACACACACACACAACACACACACACACACACACACACACACACACGCAGAGAGAGAGAGAGAGAGAGAGGAGAGAGAGAGAGAGAGAGAGAGAGAGAGAGAGAGAGAGAAATGAGCACGAGCAAACACATTCACACGCAAAATTCCCCAATGATGTCATGAGACAACAGACTTGGTGTGTGCGTGTGTGTGTGTGTGTGTGTTGTGTGTGTGTGTGTGTGTGTGTGTGTGGTGTGTGTGTGTGTGTGTGTGTGTGTGTGTGCTCCGTAACTGCCGGTGCTTATCTCTCCCTCCACAGACCAGAGAGGGGACCAGAGAAGCCACTGTGCGTTGGTGCAGCCTCTCCACCACAGCCATGCAGGCGGGCCAGAGGACCAGAGACAGGCCTGTAGAACACACACACACACAGACCCTCTGGCAGACGCATGGCGCTGCGCCGCTCAGACCACACTGCACCTACAACACAAACAGCCCCGCGTGGCGCACACAAGCACAGCCCCTTTGGCACAACATACGCAAGCACACACGCGCACACACGCGCCGCGCACACACACACACACACACACACACACACACACACACACACACACACACACAACACACACACACACACACACACACACACACACACACACACACACACACACACACACACACACACACACACACACACACACACACACACACACACACACACACACACACACACACCCCCCTCCCTACACAACACCCAGAGATCAGCCGAATCAATTTCGTTCCCCCAATTCTGTGTTTCCTAGAAATGGATTTCTGAAAAAACAAAAAAAAAAAACATTAAAATATTAAAACACAACTTGATGACATCATCAAGTTTCAACATTTTAATGATTTTTTAAGACGTTTCTTCCTGAGAGTGTACAAATGGAACCAAAGGGTCCATTTGGGTCTGTCACTCTTGAGGGAGTTACAGACCCTGTATGTCCTGTAACAGACCCCTATAAAGGGGTCACTCAAGTTACCCCTGGGGGTCCCCGAACCCCACTTTGGGAACCAGTGCTCTAGCAGACGCTACCTGGTGTCTATGTGTGCACAGGCCCTGCTAATCTCTCTCCCTATGGAGAGACATTGTGTGTGTGTTTTTATTCTTCTGAAAAGTGGCATTTTTCAAACCCGGGGCCTTAATGCGGGGCTTTTCTCGGGCTGTGATAAAATATTCATCAGCATTGTACGGCGAGAGTGGATGGGGTGGGGACGGTGGGGAGGGTGGTTATAGGCGGCCGCCCCGGTGCGCGCCACGGCATTTGTCCTAAATATTGCCCCGCTCACGGCGCGGGCGGCGACACGGTGATGATTCCATAAAGCACGGGAATGGAGGGAGTTGTCACGGCAGCGGGGCTGAACACCGCGCGCCTGGCGGCATTAAATCAGGGGGAGGGGGGGAGTGCCGCCCCCGACCCCCGGCGCGGTGGGGGATCCAGCGGAGCCGCAGCGGCGACTGCTAATTTGTCTCCGAATGGCCTCCCCGATTATAACGTCTAGGGTGCCGTAACTGTTAGACGTTAGGGGGGGTAGAAGAGATGTTCTTTATATTCTGGGTGTATCCCAGTATAGTGTACTGTGAGAGAGCGTGACAGCCCCCCAACCCCACACACCACCCAACCATCCCACCCCTCAAATGATGGCTGTTCATGTAACACCTTAATAACCGCCGCTCAGAGACGGCTGTGGTGTGACAGCGGAATACAGCATGGCGCCTTCACATCTGCTACATACGGAAGGTTTTAAATGTCCGTTGTCTCCGTCTCCCAGAGGAGAGAGGTAATTGCGATGATAGTCCGAAGTACACAATGTGCAGAAGACACTTTAGACACAATATAGACAATGTACAGTAGATGATGGGCCGGGCGCCTCCAGGCTGTATGTACTGTATGTCCAATGAAGCATTCTTTCTTTTTTACATCTTTTGCTGATGTCAGCGTATGAATGTTGAATTGTTTTAGATGCATATTTACACTTTGCTACAAACGGCTGCCGTGTCTATTCAACGCAGAGCAGAGCATTTCTCGTTTTTGTGTCTGGTCGCTGGAGAGTTGATGCATGTTTTTAAGCATAGACTGACTTGTGTTTCAGTTCGACTCTTCTCCACTAGTCCTTCTATAACGTTTTACCTTATAGTTTTTGTGCTGACATAACTGTCAACATACAGTATGTATGTCATCATAGCTTAGATTTTATTTTTATTTAGTTTTTCCGAACAAGGAACACAGAATCAAAGCGCTTGCCAAGACGTTTTCCCACACACATCATGAAGCCACATATAGACCAGCGGGTCTGGCTCTACTTATGTACTCTATTTTGTGATGACATTTTACCTACCGCAGACATTTTGCACTTCATCGTACAAATCGATGGTGTCGCATGACGAAGATTACTCATCTACCAGCTCACAGTGGGAGCTGCTGTTTAGTTACATCCAGTACATTCATAAAAAACAGGAAAACGGCATGCCAGTTTGAACGCGGTTAGGAAAAACTGTACTGCCAAAGCGCTCTCCCAAACTCGAAGCAAGCCCTAGATCGTAACTTTCAATAAAGTATCAAGAGAGGACTGGTGTGAGTGATTTATCATAAGAGCTCAATCCTTTTTTCATTCAACGTGAATCAAATTTCATCATAATAATAAATCTCACTAATCTGCTGTTATGGACCTAGTGAAGGTCCATAACTATGTTATGGACTTTCACATACGGTAGAAGTTCTATCTAATGGTGTGTTGATATTTCACTCTGACGGCCTAAAGCACTGGTTTTCAACAGCTTTCATATCACAAGGGCTGTTATTTATTCTGCATTTGAGCCACAAATCACCATTTGGTGAGATTCAGCCTCTTGGACGCAAAACTAAAGAATATGTTCACATTTCCATGCTGTATGGATGTTTGTACCATAGGGGAGAAAACAGGAAAACCTTTGTCAAAACAACATTTCCTCTACAATATGTTTGCTACTGAGTAGAATTAACTTAAATAATGCAGGTTTTTGAGTGGTGTAATGTACTACTACTACATTTGACTCTGTGGGTCCCTGTGTGTCTGAGAATCTGGTTTTCCGGGTCCCTGGAAGCACCAAAACACCAGTTGCCAGTGTGGTCATTATTTGATCTTTTCATAGACCTACAGTAGTTGCTTGTTTCTCTCCCGACATGTGGCAACCCAAGTTGGAGGTTTTTATACATAAATTTCTACAGAGATGCGCAGTGACGTCACCGCCCCGGTTCCGGAAGTCTTTTCCCCATTCATTTTTCTCAAACTTTTCGAAAATAATTTATATCAAGACGATTACGCCGCAGCCAAAGCCAAATCAGGTCGTGACAAATCACGACAACAAACACAATATCGTCATATAATATATAATTGGGAAGAAGTAGAAAACGGCATGATACAAGACTTTTTGTTTCGTTTTTCATCTTAGAAATTATTTTATTGTCCCAAAAGTTTGTGTGTGTCATCATGATTCGTCACGACTCGAGTTGGCTTTGTCCGCGGCGTAATCGTATTGATATAAATTATTTTCGAAAAGTCTATGAGAAAAATGAATTGGGAAAAGACTTCCGGAACAGGGGCGGTGACGTCACTGCGCATCTCTATTGAGAATAGATTTGCACACACAGCACGTACACCAAGGCCCACCCCCTCTCGATCCTGATTGGATGGAAGGCCTAAAAAAGAAGAAATTACAATATGTGAACTAAGTGACATCACTTACTATACCTTTAACTCAAATCAAATATCTTAGTTACATCAATATTGTTCTCATAAAATCGCCAGTTTGTGCCTAAATACTATGATTATGGAGAACACCGTTGTCATTTTGAATGCCCCCAGCATTCAAATGTTTACATCTGCCGTAGATAGAATAAAGCGGTATTTCAGGGACCACTGGTGGTCCCCGGACCACTGGTTGAGAAAGCATGCAAGAGACTCTGTCTCTCACACACACACACACACACACACACACACACACACATACACACAGCGCAGGGCCACCGATATAGGCAGGCGTCTCCACACACAGCACGAGGCAGCCATCATTAAGGAGAAGTAATGGATTATCCACGGTGAGAGCGAGGGGAGGCTGGAGGGGCGTGTGATGACGGCGACACGCCGCCATCACGGCTGATGGAGATTGGCAGACGGGCCAAATGGATTGGATAGAGCGCTCTACGGATGAGAGGAGCAGGCGCAGGACTGACGCCCACCGCTACCGCCACCGCAGATAATGGAAAGTGATTACAAAAAGAAGAGAGAGAAGAGGGTAAAAAATAAATAAATATGAGAAAAAAATAAGTCAACAAGGCTCTCTCTCTCTCTACCCCTCACACAC
>CM076970.1:36028894-36038894 GCA_039105355.1 Benthosema pterotum
CTCAAACCTTGGCTTCTGGGGATCCATAGAACGGAAACTAGAATCTAGTGTCATAAAATCAAGTGCCAAGAAACCTAGTGCACTTAGGAAACTGGAATCTGGTATCGGGAACTAGAAAACCTAGAATTCAGAAACTAAATCTTGTATCAGGAGAAAAAGGGTTAATGATTTCTATACATACCTCACTGGTTCTCACATTTTAAATGTGAGAACCATTTTAATTGAATAGCAGATGTCAACATCACATATGTTATGTACCGTTCCTGATCAAGTGTTTTTGACGAGTCGCACATGAGAATGTGCTGCACAGAACCAACTGAAGCACAGATATACAGTACATAAATACTATACATACATTACACATGCCCACCACATGCAACATTTACAAAGCCAATTATGTCTTTAGACTAAAGTGTTTTTCAACCATCAAGTGAGAGGCCACTTAAGCGTGGGGGAGGTCAAATATAATTCTCTATCTCGCCACTTTCGCACAACATATCAAACCGTTGTCACTTCCATTTACTGCAGTAATGTGTACCTGTAAATTGCGCCTGTTGACAACAGCTAATTGTAAATGTCACAGTTATTCATGCCTGTCTCTCACCATGGCACATGATTAAAAATTACCTCCTTTTCAAGACATGTTGATATGTAACTCGTAGCAGGGCTTCAGACTCTATATATATATATAACCGAGCGGAGGATTCCTAGAAATATTATTCCATTTAGCAAACGTTATAATTTAACGCCACTGCAAAGCGTAAACAGGAGGAGGCCGGCAAGCGTTTAACATGGGAACACTGACGCTGCGCTCTGTGAATATTATTCACTCACTTAAATTATCATCAACCACTTCAGTCCTCTAGCCTATATATTTACTTTGCTGGAGGCCTCCGGCAAACTGCGGAAAACAGACGGGGTTTTCAACCTTTTTCATCTCAGGGACCACCATTTATCCAGGATTTGAGCCACGGACCACTATTTGAGGGTCCGTGGCTCAGACCCCAAATCTAAAGATTTATTTTGCTTTGGTCGACAAACATACAGACCAAAATGACCATTAATCTTGTGTAGACTTATGGGCTAATTAAGATGATTAATATTTTAACTCTTGAGAGTGTAAAAATGAAACCAAATGGACCCGCAAGGGTCCATTTGGTTTCATTTTTACACTCTCAAGAGTTACATCTGGTTAACCAACTTAGCTGGGGACCACCTGGAACCCTCCCAAGGACCACTGGTGGTCCCCGGACCACCTGTTGAAAACCACTGCGCTATGAGATTATATTTCACACTAGGGCATTTTTTTATTGTAAAGCTTTGAAAGAAATTAGGGACAAAATAGAGATGTCAGGGTTAATGTGGTTGACATGTGGAAATCGATGACTGAATGAACGGAAGATGGAAAGAAAAGACTAAATCTGATTTGTGTTTTCTATCGATTCCCACAACCTCTGCAATGAGTGTCTTTCAATGTGTAGATGGGTCTCTCTGTTGGCCAGTCAGGCAGTAGGGGTCCAGATGTGTTGGTTTCTTATGGTGTATTTGAGCTGCAACTAACGATTATTTTCATAATCAATTCATCGGCCGATTATTTAACCGATTTATTGATTAATCAGATTATGACTCTTGTTTAGCTATCACCTTTAAAGGGGGATTTCACCCATTTTCTAAATTTTCCTGTTAGAGTACAAATGTGAACAGGGTCCATTTGGTTCCATTTGTACACTCTCAGAAAAAAAGGTCCTAAAAGAAAAAACATTAACGTGGTGAAACACAACTTGATGATGTCATCAAGCTGTGATGTTTTTCAGACCTTTCAGACTTTATCATGTCCACACAACACCTCTAATCTCTAAGGTATATTATTGACAGTAAAATGTTGAGTTGAGTGGGTAAAAACGGGTAAAAACCTCAGTGATTATTTGACGAACCAATTCATCGATTACTAAAATCGTTGACAACTAATTGAATTATCGATTCGTTTGTAATTGATCGTTGCAGCCTTAAGGTGTATACATACAAAGTGAAGGCAAACACGGAAGGTTGCGTTCGTGGGTGTGACCTGGCAGAGGCTGAACGGGGGTGAACCGAGCAGTCTTGGATGAACGAGTGGGTCCATTTGGTTACACTCTGAATTGTTAAATGTCTGTGCCTACAGCGCATGACGTGACGTTTTTCCTTACCAACATTGACATGCACGACCAGGGGCGGATCTAGGCATGGACATGGGGGTGCAATGCCCCCCTAAATGACCAGGCTGCCCCACCAAACATGATGGCATGCAAAACAACCCAAATTTCAAATGTATTTCAAATTAAAGTGCTTATAATTAAAATGATTTGAAACACTACTACTGCTACTAACTAACTACAGCTGTGTCACCACTAAACCAACAGCATTTCATCATTAAAAAAAGAAAACTCTCTGAGTCAGACCTTTAGCTTTATGCATGCTGCGTGTCTGTTGTAACTTCAACAACAACTGATGTTATTATTGATGCTTTACTTGACTAATAAAAGTCCTGAGACTGAAAATGGTATGGGTGCAGCTTCGATGAAGCCGCACACATACCACATACCATTTTCTCTTGCCCCTCCAACATGTTCTCTTTCCCCCCAAATGGGACATGTTACATCCGCCCCCGTGCACGACCAAAATAAAGTGACGTGAGAGATTGGAAACAACTATTGCACCACTATAACCATGGAAGACTGAACGCACCTTTACAGTATAGGGTCTTTCATGATTATGATTAGCAGTTGTCAGGCACTCGGTTGGCTATATATGATGTCTGATGGCTAGTTTCAATCTTTAATTATGATTTAAACAAGCGTATGCATGCAGTATGCATACATGCACACTGCACATATGAGAATGCAAACACATGCCTGATTGTACACATACGTACACACACACACACACACACACACACACACACACACACACACGCGCGCGCACGCTGACGAACAAACAAATCAAGTGGCATGTGTGCCGGGGCCTAATCAACAAGGCCTACATGTGCTGTCACAACTCACACAAGGACATTATGGATAATTTGTGTCTATAACACAGCGCACAATTATTTCCGCATACATTCCTCTGTGCATGGAGTTTAATGAGCCAACCTAATTAAATATGGAAATTAACTGCGTGCAAAAGGAAATAGGGGGAATGCGCAGTCCTGACGCATGTGAAGGAGTCGCTAAAAGCCTTTTATTACATTAGGGAGCGAGATGGAAAGCGCAGCCTCTTCCTCTTCGGAGACCAATGACAAACAGTGATTAGTCCAAGCCAAAAACAGCGCGTTGGTTATTAGATACGTTATATCCTCATGGCGGTAACACCGCTGCGTCCCGCGCCACGCAAGCTGAAATATTAAAAGACTTTACTGAGACGATGGCACCCTTGCGTCGCCATATGCGCCGTTTCATTAGCTCTACCCTGCGCGTTTGAGCTTCTGACGGCCAGGGGCGGATGTAACATGTCCCATTTGGGGGGGGACAAGAGAACATGTTGGAGGGGCAAGAGAAAATGGTATGGGGGCGGTTTCATCGCCCGTGGCGCGAAGCGACATGGGCGATGAAGCTGCACCCATACCATTTTCGGTTACAGGACTTTTATTAGTCAAGTAAAGCATCAATAATAACATCAGTTATTGTTGAAGTTGCAACAGGCACGCAGCATGCATAAAGCTAAAGGTCTGACTCAGAGCGTTTTCTGTTTTCAATGATGAAATTCTGTTGGTTTAGTGGTGAAACAGCTGTAGTTAGTTAGTAGCAGTAGTAGTATTTCACATCATTTTAAATATAAACCCTTTAATTTGAAATATCTTGGCTTGTTTTGCATGGCATCGTGTTTGGGGGGGCAGACTGGGTATTTAGGAGGGCATTGCCCCACCATGCCCATGCCTAGATCTGCCCCTGCTGACGGCATTAATGACGACTATAGGACTCGCAGGCTGGTCGTATAGCTCTGAGAGAAGTCTTTAGTGCTGTTGTGTGTCTCATAGACAGGGTGTGTAGTCTATGTAGTTATGTAGCAGAATCTAGTTTACTGAATGTTTTGTGAAGATTTTTGTAAACCACGCTTTTTCTGTTCTATGAACCCTATGGAACATGAAAAAAGTGGTTTACATTTTTTATCTTTACCCAGAAAATATTTACCCATAACATCCCATACAATGTAATAATTAAAAATATAATCATACTTTAAGAAGCACATGTGACGTGTCAAACTAGGGGTTTTTCATGCTTCTGAATCCATCCCAAGCATTAGTTTTGCCCAAAAAACATTCCTTGGGTTAAAATCGGCCATAGAGATCATGGAAGATGTGATGAGGTCAGCACATTTGGGCAAGTATCTATGGCCGTTTTTAGGCCAAGGAATGTTTTTTGGGCAAAACTAATGCTTGGGATGGATTCAGAAGCATGAAAAACCCCTAGTTTGACACGTCACATGTGCTTCTTAAAGTATGATTATATTTTTAATTATTACATTGTATGGGATGTTATGGGTAAATATTTTCTGGGCAAAAATAAAAAATGTAAACCACTTTTTTCATGTTCCATAGGGTTCATAGAACAGAAAAAACATGGTTTACAAAAATCTTCACGAAACGTTCACTTAAATACACAATGACATGGACTAGTGGAGGGAATGGCCGCAGCAGCACTGGAACAACGGGTTGTACTGCAGCAAAAGTTCTACACTTCTTTAGTGTACTTGTTATTTTTGGTATTCGAATCAAATACATTGGTGGTTGAATAATTTCCGACTAGTCTATAGTGATATAAATTTGTTGTTTATCTAATCTGAGGCGCCATGAGGAGAGGGGGGGCACCGGGGCAACCACCAGACATGCTTTATATAGGATCCCAGGCTAATAAGCCTCATATGGATAAATTACATTATAATTGTCCTCTATAACTAGAATTGAACATTTAAAACACATTGAACATTTAAAACACATATGGATAAATTACATTATAATTGTCCTCTATAACGAGAATTGAACATTTAAAACACATATACTATGTTCTTTAATTTAAAAATGGTGAATAATTTTATCCCTTGGGGGGCGCCATTTTACTGTGCCTGTCATAGGTATGACGTCATGGCCCTTACAGGTCCATTTGGTAAGGGGGGCTCCAGGGGAAATCTTGCCTGGGGCTCCAAATTGCTTAGAAACGCCACTGCTCTTTGGGGCTGCAAAATCGCGCTGAAATAGGGGCTCTGCAAGCGATTATAAAAGGGGAGGACAACGTCGCGAGTCGCTACAGTACCGTCTGTTGTTGCTTTCGGTGCGTCAGGACAGTATCATCGAAAAACATGTATTCTAATAAATGTTCATCACTCACTCCCTCACATGGCTGGCAGTACCAGATGAGGTGTGTCATCTTCTTCCAGAAATATAAAGTGAAATAATACCCGGAAAAGATATTTTTAGTTGGTGGTGATGCCATGGTGATTCAGTCTGTACTGGAAGTCAGTGGATTGGTGCTGAAATGTGGTTATGAGGTCATAGTTAGGATGACTGGCATGCTAGAGGGCTGATGTCAGACTATGGATGACATCATAAGACAGTCCAGATGACATCACCGCTGAGATCCAGAGCTCTACGGTAGTTCTTTTTGGCAATTCTGCGCCATGACATTGTACAATATGGTAGAGGTCCGGGAGTATCACTCAGGAACTGAAGCTCTGAATTGCACTGAATTGCATGGCCATACACACATATGATGTGTGTATGATGTTAATTCTCTTGGCGCCGTCCACGCGCTGCTCGTGGATATCCACGTGGAATACCACCGCCGAAAACGCGGACGGCTCGTATCACGCGGAAATGTAGATTTCATTCTTTAGTCCAACTATTAGTCCGTGCGCATCGTCTGATGATCATCCCGTTGCTGACTTTCATTTGGGACAGAATTGGGGACAACTTTTTTTTCCCCCGTCCCATTGACATTCATTCAATCCAATGCATTCAAACGGCTCTCCTCCGGTTTGCCCCCTCAATGTCGCTGGCGCATGGGTTAAGCAGCCAGGGCTACACAGCTCTTCCTGACTTGTGAGCCGGATGTTTTGGGCAGATCGCCAGATGATCGATTAGGCAAGACAACAGACACAGCATAACAGAAATAGCACATCCTGTTTAGGAGATCTGAGCTTCAAAATAAGGGCTTTTTTACCGATCGAACTGGTTTGAGCCGCGGCAGTGGAGAGGAAACAAAGAAGATCCGCTCGCGGTCAATGAGTTAAGAGCGTCCCTCGCTTCACACAAGTGTGATTTTTTTCTTTAAGACTTGCAGCTATATTGTATGCGTGTCTTTGAAAGGCGCTAGCCCTTCTATGCCCAGCTTTGTGCGTCTGTGAGTACGAAATAGCGGTGATTCGATGGGCAACACAATGCATGATTACAACAATTTGCAATTACAGGCATTACATTAAGCAAGAGAAAGTATGGCAATACGTCACATGCATAAAATCTGATGATGATGACGATACGAGTGCCCCCCGAACTTCACACAAGTGTAAAGCGTGAGCAGAGCGGTTTGCAGTCGGCCCCTCAAAGTATTCCGATTGGCGACCTTTAAGAGACCTTTATGACTCATGTCATGAGTATCATCTCCTGAAGGATATTCTGCAAAAAATGCCAACTATTAATTGTTTTCTCAGGGAATATTAAAAATATTCCTTGTTTTTGGATCACTGACTCTGCCAACACAAAGTAGGCCATGGCCTACTTGTGTGCAATAAGCAAGTTGGCACTCTACCTGAGTGCTGATTTAGTTATTCCTTAACCACTTACACCGAATAATCATAGCTGACTGGGTTTCCCCATAGGGCTATATTATGACCACTCATTTTTCTCAGCTGACTATAATATCCAACAGATATACAAGCTCACAACGCAGGAGGCCTGCTGCACATCGTTCACCCCCAGCACGGGGACACAGGCACTCATGTGGGTTAATTATACTAGTGGTATGAGGCTGATGACAGTAGAATGACAGTGTGAGCAGCAATTACTGCACTGACATGTGAGTCAGTACTTTGTGGTGGCTGATCAGTGTGTGTGTGCGTGTGTGGCTGTGTGTGCATGTGCATGCGTGCACGGCTGTGTGAGTGTGTGTGTGTGTGTGCATGTGTGTGAGTCACTGAGTCACACGTCATTTCCTTCTTCAAGCTCTGTGTGGGAGAGAGGAGCTCTCCTCCAATCAAAGAGGCCATTCTTTCACACGGAACGGTAGATCATGCTACAGCACTGCGTGTCGCCCCTGTGAGAACGCATGCTGGTGTGACTGTCTGCACCGCGCCGGGTTAACATGTTGAGGATGCAATCCGACGGGACTTCTAACATTCATTCACTTTCGTAGTGGAGGAAAGAAGTACTCACGATTTTGTTTTTTGTTTATATAACCTAATGCAGGGGTTTTAAACCAGTGGTCCGGGGACCACCAGTGGCCCCTGAGAGGATTCCAGGTGGTCCCCAGCTAAATGCTGGACCCTTATACAGTAGATCTGTAACTCCTTAGTTAAAATATATTTAAACATCTCAGAATCTTCAAGAATCTACACAATTACAAAATGTACAAGAATTGTTATTTTGTCCAACATTTTGCCAGCTTATGACTGCTAAATTGTGGACACAAACTTGAGATCCTTAGTTTTAGCTCCAAGAGACTAAATGCTGAATAAATAGTGGCCCATGGTATCAAAATGGTTGAAAATCGCTGACCTAATGCATGACCTAATGCATGAAATATTGGTACTATAAGTACCAATATTGCAATGTAGTACTCCATTGCCAAAGGCATCAATATATGCCTAAAGCTCAAAAAGTAAAAGTACTCAATATGCTGTCTGTTCCATTTTTTTCGAGTTTTCAAAAGTACAACAATCTTTAGAAAACAGGAAAGCTACGAGCTCACAAACATCACATTGCGTCATATTGTGTGCTTGTAGATCAGCAATTTTCAAATTAACAAAATTTTTGTTCATCTGCGTGCCCGGACAGTTGATCTGATCTCGAGTAAGCTAATATACACAGTAGAACTCAGAGATTGTGGAATAGTTAGCGCTACATGCACATCTTACTTACTCATGGCCTTGCAGGAGCCTGGTGGACTGGGGTCAGACACGGTGTAACAGACCAGCAGACTCCATTCCAATAATAAGAGTGGCACCGCGGGGACACGTGGGGCCATGCTGACGGGGCCTGGAGGAGCAGGGGGCTAGAGTTCAGCTGCTACCCCCGGTGAGCTCATCCAACCCTGGGGGAGTATCAGGTGGAGAGATCCCAGCAGAGGAAAGATGCTGTGGATGACCACCAACCTCAACCTATATGAAACGGGAGAACAGATTTGTCTTTTCAGGCTTTCAGCTCAACATTGGTGAAAAATCCCTCTCTCTCTCTCTCTCTCTCTCTCTCTCTCTCTCTCTCTATCTCTCTCTCTCTCTCTCTCTCTCTCTCTCTCTCACATGCATGTGCATGTGCACAAACACACTTAATATATTTATAAATGTAGTAGTACATGTATTACGACTGTAAGTTTACACTTACGTTCGTTCAATCTAATTTCTGAGGGGTTCGTATTTTAAAACCTTAGAAAGAAATGCCTCCTCCAGAATATAGTCAAACGCACAGCCTACTTCTAAGATGGTGACTTCTCTGCTGTCTTCATCAACAACAACAACATCTGGTGTATTAGCTGTCACATCTGAGAAGATGTCAATTTCATTATTGCACAGTGTAAACATCTCTGATGCCCCCCCCCCCCCCACCACCACCACACACACACACACAAAATGCTTCCATTGAAGATATTTAATACAGAACCCTGAGGGACTCTGCTCAACAACTTTGAATTATTAATAACAGTAACAAATTCTCAGTATCAAACAAATTGATCTCGATCTCGATGTAAAAAACAAATAATTGCAATCTTATGTTGAATCAAGTTGCTTCATCCCCAGTGTGTGTGTGTGTGTGTGTGTGTGTGTGTGTGTGAGTGTGTGTGTGTGTGTGTGTGTGTGTGTGTGTGTGTGTGTGTGTGTGTGTGTGTGTGTGTGTGTGTGTGTGCATATGCTGCAGCTCCAGCTGGTCTCATGTACTGTATGTACTGTACTATGTGCATAATGTGAAGGAGTGAGAAGTTTATCTGCGAAGCCTTGCTGATGTACAGCTTTGAGCCGCTATGCAGCCGCTCATGAAATCTAACCTCAAGCCTTATAGTCGCTAAATCCAAATTTACTGGTGTATGTCAAGCGGCGTTTTTATTTATGCCATGAAAAACACACTAGTTTAACGCCGAGAAAATCATCCATGGACACAATTGTCTGCGTGTTTCCACCTCCCTCCCTCCTCCTCGCGCCTCTCCCCATGCTAACCGCTAACCATTGTGAAACATAATGTTTTTATAATTTATAATGCTCATTAAAGATTAGGGATCAAAAGAAAGCATTTCTCTGTAATGTCTAGCGGTGCGAGCTGCCGAGGCATGTGGACTTTAATTGTCTTGGAAGGCGTGTGGGTTCTCAGAGCGGTGTCCGGGGGACCCCCCTGGGGGGCCTCGGGGGTGTTAAATTGGGTCCTCAGCTAAATTAGTTAGTTTAAACTCTTAAGACCACTTCTATCTCTTGTCTATATGAAAGTAGCCAATCTACAAGGTATTTTCAAAATGTTTTGACAAATTCATTCTTGACAAATCTAATTCAAATGGTGGATATTTTAAATCAACTTTAACGCAAATTTGTTGTAACAGTGCTTTTCAACCTTTTTGATACCAGGGCAGGCACACGATTTATTCAGCATTAGAGCCACGGAACACCATTTGATCACATTTTAGCCACACAGACCCTAAAACTAAAGATTTATTTTTCTTTTGTCTACAATTCCAGGCTGGATTTGGCAAACAAAACAGGGAAACATACAGATCAATGCCCATTCTTCTACATTCTCTAATTGTGTAGATTTGGTCTACTTCAGATGATGTAT
>CM076970.1:36043894-36071394 GCA_039105355.1 Benthosema pterotum
GCGAAATTGGTTGACAGGTGCCAGAGATAAAACCGTCGTTTTTCACCATTTTCCTCCTATGATAGAGTCCTCCTTCCTAGAAAGGACCATTGGTAACCAAATGGACCCTTATAGATCTGTAACTCTTCCGTAAAATGAAACCAAATGGACCCATAAGGGTCCATTTGGTTTCATTTTACGCTCTCAAGGGTGAAATTATATTTAATTAATTCTGAATTGCCTAATTTTCAAGAGTCTACACAATGAGAAAATGTAGAAGAATTGCTATTTTGACCAACATTTTTGCCATATCTCTCCTAAATTAGTCCGAGAGACTAAACTCAACATCAAATGGTCCGTGGCTTAAAATGCAGAATAAATAGTGGGCCCTGGTATGGAAAATAGTTGAAAACCCACTGCTCTAGCGCATTTTGGAAGTGCCACTAGTGCCTTTTGCGCTTTAGTTGGCAGTTGGCAACACTGGGCGGCGGATGAATGATACATTCAGGTTAATCTGAACTTTCTGTGTACTTGGTTCGTCTATTTTTCATGCGCGTTGTCGACGGACGGCGGCGCGTCCTCAAAGCCCCCCGGTGATTAGCGCTCCTGTTGCGTGATGTGATGTGTGATGTGAGCCGTACCTCAGGGGGAAGCGATGGCGTCTAGACGCACGCTGTATTATTGAGGGAGTAGTGGAAGGGCCCATTATGATCTGCCGTTTTATACCGCTGAGGAAAAACAGCAAGAGCATGGAGAGAGAGAGAGATTCATTACAAGGCCAACGGCGTCTCTCTCTCTCTCTCTGACAAACAGGCGCTCACGAGCAAACCGTCAAATGCCAATTAGGGAGATACAAAAAGCGAGAGTGGCGTTGCGTCGCTTGATGTCGGTTGATTAGACTTTTATGGCATTTGTCACACGCGGAAGTAGACTAGAAGTATAGTGTCAGAAGAACTGTGTGTACACTGTGGGTTATTGGCTGTTGGATGGATTATGCTGGGATGACTGTGGAGATAATCGGGCTGTGATTATAGAGACCGGAAAGCATTTGTATTAGTTTTTTTTTTTCCAATCGGCGTTTGCAGTTAACCCATATTGTAGCCTCGACACCCAGGCTTTCATTTTCGTTCGCCTTGCGCGAAAACGGAAAGACTGGACTAACGCGCGTTGGAAAGTGGCCTTGAGGGGAGTGTCAACCTTCCGGGGTGGGCGTCGCTCTAAATGATGTGACGTAGAACAGCAGTGGACGGGCGTGGGAGGGGCCGGAGATGACGACACGTTAGTGAGATCAAATCAGAGCGCAGCACTTCTGCCGTGTGGATCCCACGACACCCCCGCCCCCCAAGGCCAAAATCATTGAGGGCTAGACCAGGCAACCCATATTGTGATGACTAGATTCTAGTTTCTAACACTCTAGTCTCTGACATTAGTTTCTAGTTTCCAACGCTAGTTTCTGGCACCAAATTCTAGTTCCCCCATACTTGTTTCTAGTTCCCTCCGCTAGCTTGTATTTCTGATGTTAGCTTCTAGTTTCTGACACTAGATTCTAGTTTTTTAGCGCTATATTCTAGTTTCCGACGCTAAAATGTATTTTTTTACTCTAAGTTCTAGTTTCCAAACGCCAGTATCTAGTTTTTTGACACTAGATTCTAGTTTCTGACACTAGATTCTAGTTTTTCTGGGAAAAAAATGCACCTGTGTAAGCGATGCTCAACATATTTCAAGCCAAGGACCGCTAAATTTATCTACATTTGGCTGCGGACCCCCATCTAAAAACATGTTTTTCTCGGGATCCCCCAGAAGCAAAGAGCAAAGGATGTTTTCTTCCGAAATAATATAGCCTATTCAAAGATTTGTGCCACATTTTCACAATTTGTTAAAAATATCACATCTACAAGCTCATAGCACGCCACTCGGTGACGCGCTATGAGCTTGTAGATCTGCTATTTTTCAATTGCTAAAGGAACACCAAAACACATATACTGTAGTACAGGAAGGGTTAAGGGTCTATTTAAAGAAAGTGGTGCTTTCATGGTAACCGTAGCCATGGGGATGTATCGCGCTGTGCCTCGACAACACGACGTCTTTCCGGTGATGAAAGTGTGCGTGTGTGTGTTGGTGGTGGTGGTGGGGGGGGGGGGGGGGGGTGGCGCTGAGTAAATCACAGCGATTTCTCATATCCAACAAGGTGTGAAAACTCTGCCGCCATTGAGCTGAAACTTTCAATGAGTGAGATGATAATTCACCACAAGGCACGGATAATTGCCCCCGTATGCGGTCCTCTGCTTATACTAACTCTCATATCCCCGCTTTATTGTAGAAATTATATTGTATGTGGACATGTAAGCGAGTCTAGATAGACAGGAACATGTATAGGGGAGAAAGCAGAGACACATAACATCACATGGCTGGATTTGGATCCCATCTAGTCTGACTGCACCTTAACTGGAAGATCTACCAGACTCTCATCTTTTCATCTCATGTTCTGCACTGTCCTCTCCTCTCTCCTCTGTCCTCATGTCTTGCCCTCTCCTGTCATATTTCTCTCCAGTCGTGTCATCTTGTCCTCTGCTAACCTCTTCTCTCCTCTCCTCTCCGATCGTGTCCTCAACTCTTATCTCTTGTCACGGCCTGTCGTATCCCTCCTCTTCTCCCTTCCTGTGTCGTGTCACGTGTCTCTCCTACCTCTCCTAACCTCTTCCACTGTCTTCTCTTCTCTCCTACTGTCTTCTCTCCACTGTCCCTCTTCTCTCTTCTTTCACAGAACCTTCACTCCACTCATCACGCATGACATAGGATCGTTTACAGCAGGTCCGGCAGGGGCTGAGAGGGACAAACAGGAGTGGTTACATGTATGTAATTGGAACATGCAAATTAATCTATAATGCATTCAGATTGGCTCTTTGTCTTCCCCCCCCCTTTTTGCTATGAGTTCCTATAGGTGATTCTTGCCCGGGGCATAACAATCATTCAACATGTTAATGGGTCGCACACAGAGCTCGTTAGGTATGCGCAGCGCTCATTAACATAAAAATTCAATTAACTTGGCGGCAGCGCGCGAGAAAAGGAAAAAAATGAAGAAAAAAAAGGAGAGAGGGGGGAAAAGAAAAAAGAAAACAAATCTTTTGTGTGATGTCTGCTTTTCTCTGTTGGTGTTTTATCTTCATCCGAGTCTAGGGGCTGGAGTTGGAGGAGAATGCCAATGTTATGGTGACTTTCTCTGCCTCTGCGCCTCGTTGATGAATGTTTTATGATGCTCTGCAAGGTGATACAGTGCCGCTGCCGACGCAGAGCCCAGACATCCTTGCGTAGCGGAGCGAGAGAGCGGAGTGGAGTGGGGGCGAATGTGAACTTTTCGTCCTCATAGTTTATGGAGGTGACGGCCGGTTATTTGCCTTTAGCTATTAAAAGCCCGAGCCGTGGTGAGACGGCATAGTAGGGGCTATTACAGCTATAAGGGCCTCACCGGCTAGCTGCGGGGCCGGTCGACGGGGCGGGGGGGATCGGGGGGGCTACGCATTTCTAATGATGATGTCAGAATTCAAGTACGTGCCCCCTGAAGCCAGCCGCGGTGTGAAAGTGAAAGTATATTTTCAAAAGTGGCATGTACACATGCATGTGTGCGTGTGTGTGGGGGGGGGTCCTCGTCGTAAGCCATCAGGAATTCTACGGGCGCAGCTCTTATCAAGGGAATTGGTAATTAGGGGGGATGCATTGTGTCAGAGGGCCTAACGCAGAATACCAATGACATTAAAGGGCTTGATGAGATAAGAGGAGTGTGTGTGTGTGTGTGTGTGTGTGTGTGTGTGTGTGTGTGTGTGTGTGTGTGTGTGTGTGTGTGTGTGTGTGTGTGTGTATACACTGAGGGGCTCGAGGGGCTCGAGGGGCAGTCGTCATGCCAGTCGGTCCACGGCTCACCCGCATGAGTTCAATTTACATGTTTGCATATTTGACAATTAACCAAATTGATTTCCTGTGTGTGCGTGCGTGCAGAGGAGTGACGGTGGAGATGCTTTGAGATGGAAAGGTGCCTGTGTGTATGTGTGTTGGTGTGTGTGTGTGCGTGCTGTGTGTGCATCGTCTGGAGAAAGAAAAGAGGGCTTGTCTGTTTTCCCATGGATTTCAATGCGCGTCCATCCCCATATCAAATAGGGTTTCTCCAATAATGACAGCGTAGCTCATTTGCATACCATTAATTAGACATTCATATTAAATGGCTAATTAGCATATATAGCGTTCCGTGTTTTGTCAGGGTGAAGGCTGTAGCGGCAATAACTTTTCCTTTCATATGACTTGTTTTTGCTATCTATGCAAATGTGAGTAGTTTGTGACGGTTTTAATCAGCAGGGCCCTTGTATGTGTTTATTGCGCGTTTGTGTTGTGTAGGTGTGCGTGCGTGTGCACTCGGCGTGCCGGCGCTTGTGTGTGCGTGTGTGTGTGTGTCTGTGTGTGCGTGCCTGTGTGTGTGTCAGAGACAAAAAAAAAGAAAGCGAGGGAGAGAGAGAGACTCACATTCAACACACACCTCTTATCGTAGTAGTGTATTCGCAATCATTAAGACTCAGTGAAAAGCTATATCTGTAGGCGCGAGGTGAGAGAGAAAGAGAGAGAGAGAGACAGAGAGAGAGAGAGAGAGAGAGAGAGAGAGAGAGAGAGAGAGAGAGAGAGAGAGAGAGAGAGAGAGAGAGACAGAGAGGGACCACAACGGCAATAATGATTAAGGGTTGGGTTCTTCTCTGTGTTTCTTTTTTTTCCTGCCAAAGAAATGGCGACTAATGATGTTATTTTCTTGTGTATGGTTGACATTTTCTTTGAAGGCCCCATAATGAAGCTCCACGGAAAGAGAAAGAAAGAGAGAGGGAGAGAGGGAGGGAGAGAAAACAGCAGTAGTACGGCCAAAGTTATTCAAACGGCACTATAGCTGGCTCCATACCGCCACTACTATTATTATTATTACACCCTGTACCTGCATCTCTGCTGCAGTCAACATCTCAGCAGCAGGACAGTAGAAATGTGAGAGGATGGTCCAGGGAGGGGGGGTCAGAGAGAGAGAGAGAGAGAGAGAGAGAGAGAGAGAGAGACAGAGAGAGAGAGAGAGACAGAGAGAGAGACAGAGAGAGAGACAGAGAGAGAGACAGAGAGAGAGAGAGACAGAGAGAGAGAGAGACAGAGAGAGAGCGAGACAGAGAGAGAGCGAGACAGAGAGAGAGAGCGAGACAGAGAGAGAGAGCGAGACAGAGAGAGAGAGCGAGACAGAGAGAGAGAGAGAGAGACAGAGAGAGAGAGAGAGAGAGAGACAGAGAGAGAGAGAGAGAGAGAGAGAGAGAGAGAGAGAGACAGAGAGAGAGAGAGACAGAGAGAGAGAGAGAGAGAGAGAGAGAGAGAGAGAGAGAGAGAGAGAGAGAGAGAGAAGGAATCCAGAATGGAAATAAAGATGAGGTAAGCCCTCTGGGAAGGACTGAGTGAGGAGCAACCTCTTTCACCCTCTATTCCTCCACAACTCTCTGTCTTTCTCCAGAGTCGGTGTTAATTTAACTCAGAGAGTCGACACAACTACTAAGGTTCTGGGTTCAATGGATTGGAGTAGTTGCGCTCACAAAAACATGCCACAATCCTGGTCTCTAGACTGCCTCCCCCTGGCCAGCCGGGGCGCCTGATGGAGGGGACAGAAACTGGTTGTAATAACGTATATGGCTTCCATGTGCTACGTCCAACCAGGGAAAGTCTCCTCATGCATTGCAGGAAGCAGGAGGCCAGTCAGCCGCCCCATCCAGGTTGGTGGTGGGTGTTTGGAGCCAAGGATCACATTAGATCAAAATAGTGGGATAAAAATTTAGGAAAATAACAAAACAAAAACCAACACAACTACAACGTACTACTGTATATATGAGCTATCTACTATCTATCTATACTGTATATGAGCTGTCTCACCTCCCCCCTCTTACTCATATCTGTTCCATATATTATCCATATGAGTCAAACTGCAGAGATCATTAGTTTATTTTTGGAACACAGTTTGACACGATATTTAATTAATAAAAAAAAGTCTATGGGAATTCAGAATGAGAAGGAGAAATGAAGCCAAGACCCAGGTAGGAGGAGGTGTAAATGACATCAGACTTGGCCCCCGGTGGTGTTGGTGATGATGAAGGCGTTGTAGAATGTGTCTGTGCTACATGTTCCTGCATTAGGCTCCCATCACCGGAATGTGCTCTTCTGAGTGGAAACGCGTGGCTGCGTGTAGTGGGTGGTGGGTGCATGCATGGCATTATCCACTATGGATAGTTACTGTCTTATAGCCAAAGTTCTCTTCTCTTCTCTGCCACTGCCAGTGCCAAGCTCAATTGCTCTCACTTTGCCAGACTGCCTGCACAATCTGTCCAGTGTTGAGTATGTCTCTCTCTCTTTCCCCCCATGCAGCACATCACAGCATAGAGAAGGATACTGGAAACCACTGGCTGACATTATGAGACACCTACTGCAGTAGGTGTCATAATTAGGGATGTCCCCATACACAATTACGATCCGCTCGTGATATCACAATTTCTGTGTTAGCTGGGACTGCTACCAAATACTGATGCCAAAGAGTAAAATATCTAGTAATACAAAAAAGAAAAAATATATAACCAAGAATATCAGTCTCCTAACTCAAATGTGCACTTGGGTAACTCCAAAGCAAATTCCACATGCCTCAACATTTGATTAGACTGACATTTGCCAATACCAATATGACCTGTTGTGACAAATAAGGGCTGATACAGACTTTTCCGATACTGATTCAGTATTTGCTGTTACTGATATGAACCACTATGACAAAAAAGTGCCTCATTTGTGAAGGTCAGACAAATTATTTCACAGAATGTGTCCCTTTGACTGCTCTTCATTTTTTGTTTCTTATATTTGTTTCTTGCAACCTACTACATACACCTATACACCTCTCACTATGTTTAGTGTTATCAACAGATCTAAGATATAACATATATTACCGGTATATGGAATATACCGGTAATATATGGAATGTTTCAGATGTAGTGAAACTAGAAACTAGGCCTACCTAGGCCCCCATCAACCCCTATACTCTCAATAGAATCTCCATATACAGTATACTGTATGTAGAGATCTCCATAAACCCTCTACAGCACATGTGTCAAGACATGCTCCATATATGGCCAGCAGAGAATTAATTCCATTCTGATCACCCCCCACTCCACAGCACCAGCACTTGCCCAGCAGTCTGCTGTCAACCAGGGGCGGATCTAGGCATAGACATTGGGGGGGCAATGCCCCCCCTAAATGCCCAGTCTGCCCCGCCAAACATGATGGCATGCAAAACAACCCAAGATATTTCAGTGCTTATATTTAAAAGTGTTTGAAACACTACTGAAATGGTATGGGGGCGGCTTCATCGCCCGTGGCGCAAAGCGACACGGGCGATGAAGCTGCCCCCTTACCATTTTCTTCTGCCCCCCAAATTGGGAAATGTTACATCCGCCCCTGCTGTCAACACGACATGCGACCTCACCCCTGCCTCATCATGGTCAAGTAATTGACAATATATAAAGTCACAACACCATAACATACCATTCTTCATTTCCTGATAAATGTACATTCTAGAGTTTGGTGCTTTCCTCCCGACATGCAGAGATATTATGTCTAGTATGTGTATGTGGAAAAGACAGTAAACTTTCCATGGCGGCGAACAAAACAAATAATCAATCCGTTACGTATCCGTAACCGTGAACTACAGTAATGTCCAATTGCGGCCCGACGAATCGCAGGCCCAAACTAATTTGCGAGAGTTACTATTATTATCCCACTTTGCCGAGCAAATCTGGAACAAACAAGGTTGCATGACATAAAAAGCCATTCCATCACCACACACACACACACACACACACACACACACACACACACACACACACACACACACACACACACACACACACACACACACACACACACACAGTGTTGCCAACTTGGCGCATTTGTCGCTATTTTTTGCTTCAGACTCATAGCACCCAAAATAGTGAAAAGCTCCTGCCGAAAAAAAAAATTGCTGGCGAGTTAGGGCAAAATTGGT
Organism: Benthosema pterotum; assembly: GCA_039105355.1. Taxonomy (NCBI): domain Eukaryota; kingdom Metazoa; phylum Chordata; class Actinopteri; order Myctophiformes; family Myctophidae; genus Benthosema; species Benthosema pterotum. The sequence goes on from CM076970.1 coordinate 36,051,954, forward strand.
TGACAGGCACCAGAGATAAAACCCTTGTTTTTTTTTGTTTTTTTTCCATTCATTTTTCCTCCTATGATAGAGTCCTCCTTCCATCCTAGAAAGTACCATTGGACCCTTATTAGAAAATGTAGAAGAGTTGCTATTTTGACCAACGTTTTGCCAGTTATTTCTCCCAAAATTAGTCAGAGAGACTAAACTCAAATGGTTGAAAAACCTGCTCTGGCACATTCTAATGCATTATAGTGCATAGCACCCTAGTGCCACTGCATTTTGGCAGTTGGCAACACTGCCACACACACACCCTCCACCCTCCCAATAGACCAAAATGCATTGTGCCAGTATATGTGCACACACCAGGGGCGGATGTAATATTTCCCAATTGGGGGGGCAGGAAAAATGGTAAGGGTGCGGCTTCATCACCCGTGGCGCTAAGCGACACGGGTAATGAAGTCGCATCCATACCATTTTCGGTTACAGGACTTATATTAGCCAAGTAAGCATCAATAATAACATCAGTTGTTGAAGTTGCAACAGACAAGGAGCATGCATAAAGCTAAAGGTCTGACTCAGAGAGATTTCTGTTTTCAATGATGAAATGCTGTTGGTTTAGTGGTGATACAGCTGTAGTAGCAGTAGTAGCGTTTCAAATCATTTTGAATATAAGCACTTTAATTTGAAGTATCTTGGGTTGTTTTGCATGACATCGTGTTTGGTGGGGCAGTCATGGGCATTGCCCCCCCATGCCCACGCCTAGATCCGCCCCTGGCACACACTAGTGAAGCTGGGCGGCCACCCGTAATGCCCTTACACACTTCACCGCTCCGCTGGCTCCAACACGCTGCTCACAGGGTGCCCATTGAGAGCAGATAATTGACTGTGTGTGTACATGGACCTGTAGACAATGACTCTTCATATGAACAAACATAAACGGCATTATGATCAAACACGCTCGCCTGATGATAAAGAATATTGAACGGGTTTTTTCCCCCCCTCTCCCCTTCTTCTTTCTTGCGTGTGATCTTCGCCTGTTGTGTGATGAGCTCCCCCGTAGCGTGACGCGCTCCTTTGTACGCATTAATGGGACTCGCCGATCAAATTTCCACTGATCGCCGTCGCCGATATGAAGGTGACTTGAACTCTATCGGCCCGCGCTCGTACATCACAGCCAGAAGGAGGTTTATCTGTGTGTACGATGCGTTAGGAAGCAATGGGGCAGCATGGTAATGTATGCAAGCTCGCCTTTTTATTGCATTAGATACACAGGGTGTAGGCTGTCAGAGAACACACAGACACACAGTGCTTTCTTTTAGGCACGCACCACTTCACAGTGTTTCACTCAACAGACATAAACAGTATAGCAACAGTCCCACCATGGGAATTTGCTGATCTGCAAGCTTTGCTAGAGACCAGTGACTTCTCAAACTTTTACATGCTAAGGACCCCCTAAAATTGGCAATTATTACCAGCCTTGCAGACCCCATTTGTCTCTAGCGGTGTTTTGACCTGCATTAGTCCTCTATTTTTTACCCCTGGGACCTCAATTTATATTCAGGTTTATACTCAGGTTGAAACTCCTGACACACGGGTGCCACCTGAAATTTTTAAAATCATGTAGTGGCCCAATTATCTTGTAGTGTGTGGTTTGATGTGATGTGTGAAAAAGAAAATAAGTTTGGAGCTTCCAAAATACCCGTATTAGAATAAAAACAACCTGCAGCAATGCAAACTGCATTGGAGGGAGGTGGACCTCAGGGTGGAATGTAGAAAAGGGCCATCTATGACACAAATCAACAGCATTATGTACCACTGCAGTAGAGGAAGGAATAAAGTATCAAGGAATGGAACTACTACTAGACTAAAGTAAGTCCCCTTTGAAATTGCAGTTACAGCACTTAAATCAGAATTAATGTCGGCCAAGGAGCGAGTCCACAGAGGTAAGTTATTGTGTACACATGGTAAGTTAAGGGACTTCTGCTGAGGTTGTTGGGAGACCAGGACAGCATTACTCATCCAGCTGGCCCACATTTCTGCAGCTGTCGCTGGGATTTGAACCGGTGGTTTGATTTTCTAGGGTTCACGCTAGCCACCTGAACTCTGGTGTTACAACAACAAGCACCGTGCGTGCTCACAAAAAAAAGGAAAAAGAGGAAAACTTAACTCATTTACCGCGATCGCATCTTCTTTGTTTTCTCCCCATTGCCACGGCTCAAACCAGTGAGATCGGTAAAAAAAAAACTTATTTTGAAGCTCAGATCTCCTAAACAGGATGTGCTGTTTCTGTCATGCTGTTTCTGTTGTCTTGGCTGACCGGTCTTCTGACGATCTCAGCAAAAACATCCGGGTCACAAGTCAGGAAGAGCCGTCTAGCCCTAGTTGATTTACCAATGCAACCACACCATTCAGAGGGAAAACCGGAGGAGAGCCGTTTGAATGCATTGGATTGAAAGGGTGTGAATGGGACAGACAAAAAAAAAGTTGTCGCCAATTCTGTTCCAAATGAAAGTCAGCAACGGGATCTTCAGACGATGCGCTCGGACTAATAGTTTGATTAAAGAATGAAATCTACATTTCGTCATGATACGAGCCATCGTCGTGACCGGCGTGCGTAATCTAACGGGAAATCCACGAGCAGCACTAGAACGGCGTGAAGAGAATTAAGAGGAAGAGGGTCAGTGTTGTGAACAGTCCCTGGGTTGATTTCACCACCTCAGGACACGTGTTGTGTTGCATGTTGTCACCTGCCTTCCAAAACAACAAAACCCCTATCCGCCACCACAGCTCTCACTGACCTTTCCTGAGTGCCATCACTGTGTCGTGTCAAACATAAAAAAGCCTTGAGAGAGAGACGTTTTTTAGCTTGTGACCAAAAAGAAAAAAGATACCAAAAGCCAGGGAAAACAGCCGATCCCACTGGGCTGCTTCACACCACGTCATGAGCAGCTTCTAGATCAGCTATTTTGACTACTTCTTATTCCCTTAATTATAACAGAATTTGTTTGTTGTTGAAATTGGGCTTTTTATGGGAATGCCTTTGGGAACATGATTATGAAAAAAAGTGACCAAAACCATGTTTCCATAACTCACACATGGGTCCATAAACGCATTGTTTAGGAACCAGAGATATAGAGGGATAATGATTGGTAAAGCAAATTTATGCATTGTTCCACCACGTAAAGACAAGGGCAGATGGCAGATTCTACAAATGCCTTCCATGATTCAAATCCCCTTCACGATTTTTTAAAAATGTTAAACACTGTGGTACACAGTATATGATACTTAGTTGAAGGGAGCCCCCCGCGGTTCTGTACGAGGGCCAACACGACTGCACTGTGAGCTTGCAGGCATTTTTTAGGCTTCATGTGGTTAAATGTTAATAATCCATAATGACGAGGCTCCATTATTAATGATGAGGTAATGGATGTTATTACTCTATTGCCGTGGTTTTCAACCAGTGGTCCAGGGACCACCAGTGTTCCTGGAAGTTGAAGGGGTTCCTAGTGATCCCTGGCATGAGCTAACCTGAAAGCATTTTGACCTAGAGACCTGAGGACCAACTTAGATAGGCGGTTGGATCTCACCAATCTGACAGACAACTCGGCCACCATAGCCAATGATTTAGTTCACGATTTTATTTTTTGTGCAGCATAGGCAAACCAACCAACCAACGCAACCAACAGAAATCAACCATGGCTTTTTGAATGGATTGAGCAAGATCACTCTGAAGGAACGATGTTCAATACCAGAGGAAGGACAAAGACCATATCACACAACACACACACACAGAGAGAGGGAGAGAGAGAGAGAGAGAGAGAGAGAGAGAGAGAGAGAGAGAGAGAGAGAGAGCCCCAGGCTTGTAGAGCAAAAATGTCTGAGTCTATTAAAAAAAAAAGTAAGTTTCTAGCACGTTCCTATCAAAAGTTATGATCGTTTAAAGAAATGCTTTTGAGCTCTCTTCTGAACGGCATGTAATGCATGTTGTCCAGCAGGGGGAGTCGTTTTACCAGGCTAGGCTGCTGGCACTGCAAAGTGAGAACTATACTTCAGCAGTACAAGGGTGTGTAACCGAGAACTATACTTCAGCAGTACAAGGGTGTGTAACCGAGAACTATACTTCAGCAGTACAAGGGTGTGTAACCGAGAACTATACTTCAGCAGTACAAGGGTGTGTAACCGAGAACTATACTTCAGCAGTACAAGGGTGTGTAACCGAGAACTATACTTAGTTAACTATACATACTTACTTAAATTTAGTATTTGAAATTTAAATGCTATTTTCGTATGGTTTATTGATGCTCTGTAAATAAAAAATAGCATCTTTCATAGCAAATGTCTTAATCTAGGCTACAAGTATAAAACCAATAATGAAAAGTCATTAATATATATTAATAGCTATTCTTAATAATAAATATGACTTGTGTGATATACTGTATAGAAGTAACGGCTGTGTACATAAACATGCATGTGCCGTGCATGCTTGCGGTCTGCGACTGGTTGCACCGCGGCGCTCCGGCCCCCATGAAGTCACATTAAGTCCAATGCGGCCCCCACCCCAAATGACTTTGACACCACTGATCTAATTGATTTAATCAATTACTGTATATAAAAAATATATATACCTGTATATTGATATTTGTTTTGTGCAATCTTGTTTTACAACAAAGTATAAAATAGGGCTTAAGTGATTAATCAGACTAAATCAATCAATAGTACTAGAGTATTTAAAAAAATCAATTTGGATTTTTTTTTACCTCGTTTAGTTGATAGCTTATTGATAAACGTTTAAGAAAAATAATCAAAAATGTGCTTCTAAATTATAATCGAAAAAGTAATACACTGAATAATAATTGGCAAGAAAAATGAAATATAGTTGAAGCCCTAAATATCATAACACCACAGATGGATTAAAAAAAAACAGGAGAGAGATAGAGAGAGATAGAGAGAGGGGGAGAGAGGTGTATAGAGGGAGAGAGAGAGAGAGAGAGAGAGAGAGAGAGAGAGAGAGAGAGAGAGAGAAAGAAAGAAAGAGAGAGAGAGAGAGAGAGAGAGAGAGAGAGAGAGAGAGAGAGAGAGAGAGAGAGAGAGAGGGGTAGGTGTAGAGAGGGAGGGGGCCAAGGAGGGAGGGAGGGAGGGAGGTGATGAATGGTGTTGTTTTTCCCTGTAAGGAGGAGAAGTGTGCTCTCCGCTGGGAGAGGAGTGGAACTCTATAGGAGAGAGCGGCGCTGAGCACCAGTCATGTGTCTCGGAGACAGCCAATGGCGGCGGCGCGGCTTGGTTCATACGCCAGTTTACTGGGTCAGAGCTGGAGCAGCGGATGGGGGCAACAGCCAATGGGAATGCGCGGCGGTTGTCTGGAGCGCTCAGCCAACCAGGCTGCAGCATGCAGAGGCTGGTGTCTGGTACCAGTTGATGTCTGACAGTTTAGACAGACTGTATCTAATTACCACAGCCCCAATGCTCAGCGTGGGTCTGGGTGTGTGTGTTACTGTGTGTGTGTGTGTGTGTGTGTGTGTTACTGTGTGTGTGTGTGTGTGTGTGTGTGTGTGTGTGTGTGTGTGTGTGTGTGTGTGTGTGTGTGTGTGTGTCAGTGATGGATGGCACTTTTTTTTTTCTCCATACTTTTCTCATACGTAAAAAGTAACAACACCAAATGTAGAAATGATCTGTTACAGTATGTTAAGTAAACGTGAAATGTTCCATTTCACAAAATCTGAAGGAATAATAAAAAAAAACATATTTACAAGGTTGTAGATCAGCTATGTTAAAACTAAAACACCAGTATGTGATGAATAATTGCCTACATTTTTATTTCTGGGCATAAAAAAACACGAGTACACCACAAACACCTCAGGAGAACACCTTAAACGGTTTAGCGCTCTAATTCTAAACATGTATACCTGTACAGTACATGGCGGACTTTAAATTGTATGCGTGTTCACATAATTAAATGTGATTAGTGTTTAAAATTTGTTGCCAGCAATCAAACACGTTTTCCTGTATGATCGAAACGCTGACACATTCAAACAGTGTTACTGTATATACATATAAGCGCTTGGATTTAGTGCAGGGGTTTTCAACCAGTGGTCCGGGGACCACCAGTGGTCCTTGAGAGGGTTCCAGGTGGTCCCCAGGCTAAATGGTGGAAAGCTGGTTAACCAGATGTAACTCTTTGAGAGCATAAACATGTTTACACTATCAAGAGTTAAAATATTCAACATGTGAATTAGCCCCAAGTCTACACAACTAGAGAATGTAGAAGTTTAATGGTCATTTTGATCTGTATGACAAGTGTTTTGTTTCCCCAAATCCAGACTTGTGGAATTGTGGACAATGACAAAAGAATTCTTTAGTTTTTGGGGTTCGTGGGGCTAAAATGTCATCAAGTGATGGTCCGTGGCTCAAATACTGAATAAATAGTGGTGTTCCCTGGTATCAAAAAGGTTGAAAACCACTGATTCAGTGTGTAGAATCAGAGAGAGCGTGCGTCCAGGCAACGTGCATTATTAAAAGAGAAGAGAGGGGGATGAAGGATGAGGGGATGAAAGCAGAGAGAGAGGTGGGAGTTTTTCCTGGAGGTTTTTTTGGCAACAGTTGAAATGTCCAGCAGGATCAGATCTGGACGCCGGCCATGTGAAAAATGAAATGACGCCAACGTGTGTGTGTGTGTGTGTGTGTGTGTGTGTGTGTGTGTGTGTGTGTGTGTGTGGTGTGTGTGTGTGTGTGTGTGTGTGTGTGTGTTGCCGCTGAGAGACCTTCTGTGGATATAAATACTAACCAATCTATTAAACTAACCATATTAGATTGTGACGGATTGCGTCATTCCACATGGTCCTTATTGAATAAACTTGGGGGCCTGTGAAAAGAGTGTGTTAAGTGAAGGTGATGTCAGGTCTTTGCATGTGTGCGTGCGTGCGCGTGCGTGCGTGTCATACCTCCAGTTTTAGGACACACACTCCGCTTTTTGACCCAGCTATCCTCTGTCCCGCAACCTCTGGCCAGACGCACTGCGAGAGGGATTACAGAGACATCAGTATATCAGACTACATCAGTGTTTTTCAACCTTTTTGAAACCAGGGCCCAATATTTATACAGAATTTGAGCCACGGACCACCATTTGATGACATTTTAGCCCCACAGAACCCCAAAACTAAAGATTTCTTTTGCTTTTGTTCCAAAATCCCTGCAGGCTGAATTTGGGAAACAAAACAGTCAAACATACAGATCAAAATGACCCATTAATCTTCTACATTCTCTAGTTGTGTAGACTTTGGGCTAATTTCCCATGATGAATGTTTTAACTCTTGAGAGTGTAAACATGAAACGAAATGGACCCGCAAGGGTCCATTTGGTTTCATTTTTACGCTCTCAGAGAGTTACATCTGGTTAACCCAACTTTCCATCATTTAGACTGGGGACCACCTGGAACTCTCTCAAGGACCACCAGTTGAAAACCACTGGACTACATTAAAACTGGATAATAGAAGTACTGAATGGACCTCTAACATCGCTGCAACTCAAACAGAACCACTATGGGCCTGAAGTGTATAAGAACTAGATCTCTGTAAGTAAAAGAAATGGTGGGGCAAGTGAAGATTGCAACCTGGTTGCCCGATCGGGCAAGTGTACAACACAAGATAAATTTGTCTTGAAGGCAGTCATTGCACTCTACCTCTGTGTCTTTCCCTGCTTTCTAGCTATCCACAATTCCATGCTGGATTTGGGAAATAAAACAGGCAAATTAACATACACATGAAAATGACCTAATCTTCTACATTCTCTAGTTGTGTAGTCCTGGGCTAATTAAGATGAATTCTAACTCTTGAGAAACCAAATGGACCCGCAAGGGTCCATTTGGTTTCATTTTTACGTTCTCAAGAGTTACATTTACATGTACAGTTACATGTACACTGTACATGTACATTGTACAGTTACGTTCTCAAGAGTTACATCTGGTTAACCAACTTAACCGGGGACGGGGACCACCTGGAACCTGGGGGGCAAGTGACCATGACCTGAGGGCAAGTAGAACCTGACATGCACTTGCCCGATGCCTCGGAGACCTTAGTGCACATGTGTCAAAGTCAAGGCCCGCGGGCCAGATCCGGCCCGCGGTCTCTAGCACGTTCCTATCAAAAGTTATGATCGTTTAAAGAAATGCTTTTGAGCTCTCTTCTGATGCATGTTGTCCAGCAGGGGGAGTCGTTTTACCAGGCTAGGCTGCTGGCACCGCAAAGTGAGAACTATATTTCAGCAGTACAAGGGTGTGTAACCGAGAGAACTATACTTCAGCAGCACAAGGGTGTGTAACCGAGAGAACTATACTTCAGCAGTACAAGGGTGTATAACCGAGAACTATACTTAGTTAACTATACATACTTACTTAAATTTAGTATTGGAAATTTAAATGCTATTTTCGTATGGTTTATTGATGCTCTGTAAATAAAAATAGCATCTTTCATAGCAAATGTCTTAATCGAGGGTACAAGTATAAAACCAATAATGAAAAGTCATTAATATATATTAATAGCTATTCTTAATAATAAATATGACTTGTGTGATATACTGTAGTGTAGCTTGCGGTCTGCGACTGGTTGCACCGTGGCGCTCCGGCCCCCATGAAGTCCCATTAAGTCCAATGCGGCCCCCACCCCAAATGACTTTGACACCACTGCCTTATTGTCAACCCCTGGGATTACATCAACTCTCTGGCCTTGGCGCGTCATGGGATCCCCCATGGGGGATGTCACTAATGACACTGTGGAGAGGGAAGTCTGGAGCTCCCTGGTGGAGCAGTTCTAGTGCAGAAGAGTGACAAGGCCTACACCGTCCGAGGAAAATGTGAAATGTGAAAATGTGTTTACACATATTTACGTGTATAATCTTTACAACTAGAAGATTAATGAACACCTGTTTACATGTGTAAACAAAAAAATGTGTTTACACATGTTTACACTCTCAAAAGTGCGGATATTCATCATCTGAATTAGACCAAGTCTACAGAACTAGAAGATTGATGGACATTTTGATCTGTATGCCTGACTGTTTTGTTTCCCAAATCCAGCCTGGAATTGTGGACAAAAGCAAAATAAATCTTTAGTTTTGGGGTCTGTGGGGCTAAAATGTCCTCAAATGGTGGTCCGTGGCTCAAATTTTGAATAAACAGTGGGCCCAGGTATCAAAAAGGTCTAAAACCATTGCTTTAGAGTGACTGATAAACGAGTTACACCAACCACATGACTGGGCAGTTTTCTGCCCCCAATATTGGGTGTAACAACGGATGGATTGTTACACCAACATGGATTACATAACAACATAATGTCTGGTTAAGCCAAGGGTAGCCTGGTCTAGCCCTCAATGATTTTGGCCTTGGGGGGGCGGGGTGCCGTGGGATCCACACGGCGGAAGTGCTGCGCTCTGATTTGATCTCACTAACGTGTCGTCATCTCCGGCCCCTCCCGCGCCCGTCCACTGCTGTTCTACGTCACATCATTTAGAGCGACGCCCACCCCGGAAGGTTCACTCCCACTTGAAGGCCACTTTCCAACGTGCGTTAGTCCAGGCTTTCCGTTTTCGCGCAAGGTGAACGAAAATGAAAGCCTGGGTGTCGAGGCTAAGCCAAGGGTGATAATGTTTGTTTTTCTTCATTGTCCAAGGCGTTTTCGCTGGTGCTTTTGGAAAAAAAATGAGCGGACCGGGTACAGAGCAGGATACTATACGTAAGTATTAGTTTACCAAGTACACAAGGTTTAACTGGTTAAGTAAAGTGTGTGTGTGTGTGTGTGTGTGTGTGTGTGTGTGTGTGTGTGTGTGTGTGTGTGTGTGTGTGTGTGTGTGTGTGTGTGTGTGTGTGTGTGTGTCAGAGCGTGTGACTCTCTCCATTTCCTGCCAGAATGAATGTGTTCTGTTGTGTTGGGGTTGTATTTATTGTCCCCAACACAATGCTGCTCTCTCTCTTTCCGCACACTCACACACTGCTGCATGACTCCATTACTGCCCCCCCCCCCCCCCCCCCCCCACACACACACACACACACACGTGCATGCGCGCACACACATACTGCTGGATGACTCTATTAATGCCTGGACAAGCGAGAGACTGTCAGCTGTTAATGGGACTAACGCACACACAACAAGTATACGCACGGACAGCACGCACATACACAGAGGAAAGGCACAGATAGTCACATATACTGTGTCCGCACAGACAAACACACAGTAGTCACAGAGATGTACGCATATTCTGTACACACACACACACACACACACACACACACACACACACACACACACACACACACACACACACACACACACACACACACACACACACACACACACACACACACACACACACACACACACACACAGGGGCGTTTTTGCCATTAGGCAGACTTGGCAGTTGCCTAAACACATACATTATGTTCTTTAGTTTAAAAATAGTTCATAATTGTATCCCTTGGGGGTCGCCATTTTACAGGAGATTTTCCCTGGAGCCCCCCCTTACCTTTACGGGTCCATTTGGTAAGGGGGGGCTTGCCTAGGGCTCTGAATTGCTTAGAAATGCCACTGCACACTCAGGCTGAGAGAGGTGAGAAGGGTGAGAGAGAAGGGCAGCTGTTTGCTCGGTCTTTCCTGTTTTGACTGCCTCTGTCTGGGGGCATACAATGCTTTGTGCATGTGCGCGCGCGCGCACACACACACACACACACACACACACACACACACACACACACACACACACACACACACACACACACACACACACACACACACACACACACACACACACACACAGAGGTGTCATTCTGAGGGTGGTATGACCCGTCTTCCTCTCTGCTAAGTCGCAGGGGCTTTCATGCAGCCTGTGTACATGGTGAGAGGGGAAGTGATGTCACATCAGGATATGAAAGGCAGCTGACATTTAAGACACACAGCAGGAGCCGAGGCATGCTCTCCCTTTAAAGAGAAAAAAATCCCCAGCAGGCAATCACATTCTCAAAGATTCACATTACACACCTGCCTGCTTATTATAATACCACCACACACTAGTCTTGGGCAATATACCGGTATTACCGTTTATTACGATATTGGAACTCAATACCGAGTAATACCATTGGGTCTATAAAAAATATTGAATACCGAATATCGGCAAATACCGACATTATACTCTATTAAAATATGAGCAATGAGACTTTTAATTGTAACTATACAAACAATTTTCATGTTACGCACATGCCTAAAATGGCCCTTATTTGAGCTAGGCTTTTTGGAAACCATGTATTTTCAACTCCAGTTTGTCCCTATTTAGGCTGCTTGAACAGCAGAGCGCTCAGTTTCTGACCCCTCAATGTCGCAATTCTGAGAACTAGATGACTGGTGGAACGCGTCCAACTCTGATTGCATGCCATTGCCATCTAGTGGTCAATACTGGTAATATCGAATATCAGCTAATTATCGATTATCAATACAGATATAAAAAAATCAATACCGCCCAATAAACCATATACACCTTACTCACCACACCACATACTCCAGGGAGAAGTGATGTTTAGCTGAAGTTTTCAAAGCAGTTTCGTTTTTAAAGGGGAATTCCACCCATTTTCAAATTTTTACTAGATCATTAATATACCTTAGAGATGTTGTGTGGAGGACCCGCTAGGGTCCATTAGGTTCCATCTGTACGCTGTCTCTAGAATTCCCCAGTGGTTTTAACCATTTCAACCATTTCGATTTCAGGGCCCACTATTCATGCAGCATTTGAGGACCATTTGAGAGTCTGGCCAAGAGGTACATCTGGTTAGCCAACTTAGCTGGGGACCACCTGGAACCCTCTCAAGGACCACTGGTTGAAAACCACTGCTCTACAGTAAACATTTTCACAGCAATTATCAGAACAACAACTGCAGGTGGATCTTTGTTGCTGCCAGTGGAGAGGAACTATGAAGTACACTGAGCACTGAAAGAAAAAGATACAGTGCTTAAAGGGGAATTCCACCCATTTTCAGCATTTTACTATGGTATTAGTATACCTTTAGAGATGTTGTGTGGACTAGATTAAAAAAAAAAGTTTCCCCCATTCTGTGTTTCCTAGAAATGGAGGTCTGGAAAAAAAAAATCATTAACATGGTGAAACACAACGTAATAATGACATCATCAGGTTTTGTTTCACCATGTGCATGAATTTTCTTATCTCTCAGATAAAATCTTGAAAATGGGTGGAATTCCCCTTTAAGTACTCTACAATTTGTATAATTTTCAGTACTTTCAATTCTACTCCACTACGTGTCAGACATAAATATTGTACTTTTGCTCCACTCCAGTTATTTGAGAACTTCATTTTACTTTGTAGATTTGCATTATGGGTATAAAACATACAGTGTATACTTAAAAGTTATAGTATGTGATTGAACAGTTAATTCAAATATTGTTCTTTTTTTTCATCTTATTTGGCTAATCCTCCCTACTATAGAGTGTGGTGACCATATAGTTCCTCCATGTCCCCAGTCAGCCTCTGGGGGTCCAAAAACCTTAGTTTCAGTTTGTACTTTGGGATAAAAGTCTTTCGTCCAATCAAGATGAGAGGAGGCCTTCCTCCTATCAGGATCGAGTGGCAGTGTGCCTTGCTTGTATGTGTTGCTGACACGTTTTACCCCCCCCCCCTACCCCCCCCCCCCCCCCTTGTGTAATAATTTTGCGGCGGAAGGGGGGTTCTGCAGCCACAGGCTACGGTTATCTGGGGTCCTTGGCATGGGAAAAGTTTGGGGAATTCCTGCATTAGGCGATAGGAATCATAGCTGGGATGTCTTTTAGGTATGAAGGATGAAGGTCTTTAGCTGGATCGCTCTCCAGGATGCGAAAAACGTCTCCCCCGGACCCCCGGCGGTATTTATAGAAGCGCTGGCTTCGTTTAATTACACTTCAAAAGGAACGAACAGAACAGCCACATGTACAATAACAGCACTTATACTGTACACTCTGAGCGTGATCAAAGCACTGCGCTCTTACGGGCCTCACATACGTGCTCACACACATGCACACGCACACGCACACGCACACGCACACACACACACACACACACGCACACACACACACACACACACACACACACACACACACACACATCTGCAAACCTACACCATGCCCCCCCCCACACACCGCACATGCACAGTCCAATTTCTGCCTCTTAACCCACTCGTGTGTGTGGGTGTGTGCTGTGCAGGGCCATCTAGTCGAAGAGTTGCGATATTGAGGGGGCAGAAAACAGCCCAGTCACGTCACAGTTCACATACTCTCACAAGCCCACAGGCTCCAATGCATTCCGTAACTTCCGGTTGTCCCCATTTTATCCCTATTCTCAGTAGAAGGCTATGTAGAAGAGCTACCGTTGGACTGACCCAACGAAGTGAACAGAGTTTGCATAACTCTGGTCTAAAAAGGCTCAAACATTCTTCACAAGGTGAAGTGAGTTTAGGTGAGTTTTCACTGCGGCGTAATGCTTCACCTTGAATCACACATACTTCAGGGTGGAGCTTTAAAACAGTGGTTTTCAACTGGAGACCACCAGTGGTTCTTGAGAGACTTCCAGGTGGTCCCCAGCTAAATGATGGAAAGTGGTTAAACCAGATGTGGGTAAACCAGACGCTGTAAAGCGCAGAAATGAAACCGTGCTACTATACTACACTCTCAAGAGTTAAAATACTTATCATCTGAATTAGCCCAAGTATACACAACTAGAGTAATACACAACTTCTAGAGCCTTCTAGTGGGAGAGTTAGGATATTCGTGTACCGGGAAGCAGAGGCCGGAAGCAGAGCGGAGCAGCCAGGTCACGTGACTATACAGAGCCTCTTTGAGTCCTATCTGAGCATTAGGCCCATGATAACGCTCACTACTCCTACAGTCTCGCGAGACGTATCGCGTATCGCAGGACTTTGCTGGTCCCTATTAAATCCCCATTCATTTCATCGACTTCCGGCTTCAGAGTGGACTCACAGGGCTCCTCCATGCGCCTCCAGCAGCGCGAGCGGCCTGGCGCATAGGAGTGAACGGGAATATCCTAACTCTCCCACTAGAAGGCTCTGACACAACTAATGTAGAAGAATGGCAATTTTGTAAATCTATGTTTGCCTGTTTTGTTTCTGAAATCCAGACTGGTATTGTGGACAAAAGCAAAAAAAAAAAAAAAATCTTTAAGTCTGTGGAGTGAATATGTCCCCAAATGGTGGTCCTTGGCTCAAATGCTGCATGAATAGTGGGCCCTGGTACCAAAATGGTTGGGGAATTCCACAGATTTTCAAAATTTTCCCAACAGCGTACAAATGGAACCAATGGAATCATGTCAACAACACATACAGCAAGGCACACTGCCGCTCGATCCTGATAGGAGGAAGGCCTTCTCTCATCTTGATTGGACAAAAGACTTTTATCCTAAAGCCCAAACTGAAACTAAGGTTTTTGGACCCCCAGAGGCACACTGGGGACAGGGAGGAAATGCTTATATGGTCACCACACTATATGGTAGGGAGGATTAGCCAAATAATAAGGAAAAAAAAGAACAATATTTGAATTAAGTGTTCAATCACTTTGTATATACTGTATGTTTCATACCCATAATCTGAAAGCCTACAAAGTAGAATGAAGTTCTCAAATAACTGGAGTGGAGCAAAAGTACAATATTTATGCCTGACATGCAGTGGAGTATAATTGAAAGTACTGAAAATTGTACAAATACTCAAAATTGTGCAGTACGTGAATGGGAATTCCACCCATTTTCAAGATTATATCTGAGAGTGTACAAATGGAACCAAATGGACCCTATCGGGTCCATTTGGTTCCATTTGTACCCTCTCAGGAAAATCATGAACATGGTGAAACACAACCTGATGACGTAATCAAGTTGTGTTTCACCATGTTAATATATTTTTTTTTTTCAGACCTTCATTTCTAGGAAACACAGAATGGGGGAAACCTTTTTTTTATCTAGTCCACACAACATCTCTAAAGGTATACTAATGCCATAGTAAAATGTTGAAAATGGGTGAAATTCCCCTTTAAGCACCGTACATTTTCCTTCAGTGTTCAATATACTTCATAGTTCCTTTCCACCAGGGCCGGATTTAGCCTGCCCTACTAGGGTGGGCTGGAAGGTTGGCAGGGTGGGCACCGCCAAAGTTTTTCATATGAAGCATTGGTTTTCCACCTTTTTGACACCAGTTTATTTTATCCGGCATTTGAGCCACAATTTTGTCCACAATTCCAGGCTGGTTTTGGGAAACAAAACAGTCATACATACAGATCAAAATGACCATTAATCTAGTTGTGTAGACTTGGGCTAATTCACATGATGAATATTTTAACTCTTGAGAGCGTAAACATGAAACCAAACCCGCAAGGGTCCATTTGGTTTCATGTTTACGCTCTCAAAGAGTTACATCTGGTTAACCAACTTTCCACCATTTAGCTGGGGACCACCTGGAACTCTCTCAAGGACCACTGGTGGTCCCTGGACCACTGGTTGAAAACCACCGAAACCATATGGACCCTTGCGGGTCCATTTGGTTTCATGTTTACACTCTCAAGAGTTAAAATATTCATCATCTGAATTAGCCCAAATCTACATAACTAGAGAATGTATTGTAGAAGGTTAATGGTCATTTTGATCTGTATGTCTGACTGTTTTGTTTTTGAAATCCTGTGGACAAAAACAAAATAAATCTTTAGTTATATAAATCTGTTGGGCTAAAATGTCATCAAATGTTGGTCCGTGGCTCAAATGCTGAATGAATAGCGGGCCCTGGTATGAAAAAGGTTGAAAAGCACTGCCGTAGAGCAGTTGTCCAGGGACCACCAGTGGTCCTTGAGAGGGTTCCAGGTGGTCCCCAGCTAAGTTGGTTAACCAAATGTAACTCTTGAGTGCGTAAAAATGAAACCAAATGGACCCGCAAGGTCCATTTGGTTTCATTTGTACGCTCTCAAGAGTTAAAACATTCCTTGAGAGGGTTCCAGGTGGTCCCCAGCCAAGTTGGTTAACCAGATGTAACTCTTGAGAACGTGAAAATGAAACCAAATGGAGAGTTAAAATATTCATCATCTGAATTAGCCCCAAGTCTACACAACTAGAAGATGGACAACAGCAAAAGAAATCTTTAGTTTTGGGGTCTGTGGGGCTAAAATGTCCTCAAATGGTGGTCCATGGCTGAAATCCTGAATAAATGCTGGGCCCTGGTATGAAAAAGGTTGAAAAGCACTGCTGTAGAGGGTTAAAAAGCGCAGACCAAGTACAGGGCTGAGCCAAAGTTTAAAGGTATACACTTTATAGTTCCTCTCCCCTAGCGGCAGCAGAAGGTCGACCCGCAGAGCCGACCTTGAGGAAATGGATAGGGGAAGTCGGGGTGACGTTCCCTCCGTCCAATCAGAGGAGGGTGTGTGTGTGTGTGTGTGTGTGTGTGTGTGTGTGTGTGTGTGTGTGTGTGTGTGCGCGCGCCGGTAGCGCCGTTCAAAACGCGAGGCGGAGGAGGAGGCGGCTGTTGTTGTTGTTTCTTTGATCAGACCACGGGAATAAAAATCTATAATTCATAACGCTCTAGTCTAGTCTCGCAACACCGGGCACCGCACCGCCGCACCTTTAATTATTGATCAAATAGAAACACGCTTAATCAATCAGCCAAGCATGAAGCGCTAGTGAGCAAAGTAGGGTGGAAATATACAGCAAGCACGCGCGTGTGTGCGTGTGTGTGCGTGTGTGTGTGTGTGTGTGTGTGTGCGTGTGTGTGTGTGGTGTGTGTGTGTGTGTGTGTGTGTGTGTGTGTGGTGTGTGTGTGTGTGTGTGGTGTGTGTGTGTGTGTGTGTGTGTGTGTTGTGTGTGTGTGTGAGAGAGGATTAGCGTTAGCTAAGAGTTCAGACAGAGTATTTCATTGCAGATTTACAACAAATACCATTTTCAGCTCAGTGGTCTTCTGGTTTGAGTTTGAGGGTACACAAAATACACAGGTTCGATCCCTGGGCCAGGTTCATTGCAAAAATGCTGGCTTGGCACTCAGCATCAAGGGTTCCTATACCTGGGGGTTAGGAAGAACCCTACGACATACTATCGTCATGTCCAACGGGTGTTCTAGCTGCCTTATTTGTATTCATCTCAGGTCTTGACACTAACACTTGCCCGCTTGCCCGGGGCAAGTAAAAAAAATGGTCGGGCAAGTGAAGACTGCTACCTGGTTGCCCGATCGGGCAAGTGTGCAACTTAGTGCACTATAACACAACACAAGATCAATTTGTCTTGAAGGCAGTCATTGCACTCTACCTCTGTGTCTTTCCCTGCTTTCTAGCTATCCACAATTCCAGGCTGGATTTGGGAAACAAAACAGGCAAATTAACATACACATCAAAATGACCTAATCTTCTACATTCTCTAGTTGTGTAGACCTGGGCTAATTAAGATGATGAATTTTAACTCTTGAGAGTGTAAAAATGAAACCAAATGGACCCGCAAGGGTCCATTTGGTTTCATTTTTACGTTCTCAAGAGTTACATCTGCAAAATTTACAATATATTTTTGGGGGGCAAGTGACCATGAGCTGAGAGCAGGTAGAACCTGACCTGCACTTGCCCGATGGGCAAGTGTCTCTGAGACCTTAGTGTCAACCCCTGCATCTGGATGATTGGTTTTCAACCAGTGGTCCTTGAGAGGCCCTTGAGAGTGGGCCCTGATATCAAAAAGGCTGAAAAGCTCTGATCTGGAACATTGATCTGTCGCTCACTGCTTTTAAATTATACTGCCAGCGCCAGCATATAATTGTCAATTATATGCTGAAGTAATATTCATAACAGAGTAAATAAATGCCAATCACGTCGTTTTATGTCCTCACAACTAAAGGTAATACAAACAATGTCTCCCAGGCAGGCTGTCTACATCCCTAAAGCTCTTCATACTGTCTGTCTGTTTAGTTCAACCTCATTACGTACAACGTTGGTGCATGTGCCTGATTTCTTTCCCAGCCAACTATAAAACAATAATAAACTATTGTATCAGAGAGAAAATATGATATCCGGGCACTTCAGGACAGACTATAATGAACTGGAGCAGATCAGACTGCTCTGCACGTTCTTTATTGTTTTGCAGTGGGGGTGGGTGGGTGACGTTTCGTCTTTCGTCTTCTGTCAAACTGTCAAATTGTTTGACTGTTTATTTTATTTGGGTAGTCTGTCCTGAAGTGCCCTGTTAGGCTTTCTATGGAGCATGTTGTCCCCATTTAGCATCACTTTCTACTGTATACCTTCTGCTGGCTATAAAGCCTGCAGGTAGAGTAATGTGTAGAGAAGGTACTCACATTTCTTACTGGTAATTACAGTAATTACAGTTGTTTTCTTTTTTACTTAAAAGGATCCCTGACTAATAAGACAAACATCACTTAAAGTATTATACTTTCCCTATACAACTAAAATAATCAAATATAAACACCACTGATGTTTTTATAAATAGAGAATATTTCACTCAACAGGAACTGCTGTCGCAGGATGATGATGTCACATGTCCATGTGTGGTCTAGCTCTATGGAATATACACAATGCACATGCTCATGTGACATCATCAACCTGCGACAGGAGCACTTCCTGTTGAGTGAAAGTTTCTCTGTTTATGGCAGAAATGAAGCATTGTAGTTGTTTTTATCTGCATGTTTTAGTTATAGAAGGCAAGTATAGTGTTTTAAGGCATATTTGTCTTATTAGCTAGGGATCCTTTTAAGTCATATTTGGCAGGAACTCCTTTTGGTGTTGTAAGAGTTATTAGCATTGCTTAGCATTATTAGCATTACTTAGCATCATCGCCACTACTTTAGTTATTGAAAAATATTAGACCTTCAAGCTCATAGCATATCACGGAGTGTCTCTTTGTGTATAGTGTTCTACAATCTGTCAAAAAACAAATGTCCCACAAACAAGGAACAAG
Source organism: Benthosema pterotum (assembly GCA_039105355.1). Classification (NCBI taxonomy): domain Eukaryota; kingdom Metazoa; phylum Chordata; class Actinopteri; order Myctophiformes; family Myctophidae; genus Benthosema; species Benthosema pterotum. The sequence continues at coordinate 36,070,887 of CM076970.1, forward strand.
AATAGATAAAAAGGAAACAATATTTTTAGGGGAATCTGTTTTTAATCAGACCCGAAAGATGGTCAAAGTCCAGGCCATGCAGCCAATGATAGCTCAGGGGCAGATCCTATTTTATACATGGCCTGTGACTTTCTTAAAAATGCATTATTTATGGCCACCCAATAGAGAAGTCTCTGAGAGTTTTTTTCCCCTCAGATATAGGCAACTTCTCAATACAATTTGTACACATATTCCCATCCGCTTGTGTTGTCACTGTGTGTCATGACACTGTATGACAAGAGATGCGGACGGAGAAAATGGATTTTTCATATTTCCAAATATGGGCCCCTTTGAAAAAGTTTGGAGTTGTGGACACTATACAAACCCGGAGTAACCTCAGGGGGTCTAAGCCTTGTCTGCTGCCTCCACCCACACCCCCACCCTCCTCCTCTTCTATTCCAAATATATTTGCCAAAAATAGCCACCCAATGTTCACCCCTGGAATTGGAATAGCGATGCTAGGGTTCAA